>VOQZ01000231.1:0-66395 GCA_008079305.1 Phytophthora palmivora | reverse complement strand
AGGTTTGTGCGCTGTGCCACCGCGGAAACGTGATGGGAGGGGGTGCCAATGGTCAAGAATTGCCGCCACCCCCCTTCGTCTAAAAAGGGAACTCACAATGGAAGCGCAAATGCAAGTGTCGACTCGGTGGGGACTGCCACTGCCAGATATGGCCCTGGAAGGCCCTTTTATCGATGCTCCTGTGCGTTTGAAATATGCTGACAAGCCGAACGAATCTGTGTATGTACACTTGAACTGTGCGGTGCACTCACCTGAAGTATACGTGAAGGCTGATGGCCTCATCATGAACTTGCCCAAGGCAATCAAACGTGGAAGGCAGCTCAAATGTACCAGCTGCCACAAGTTTGGTGCCACGTAGGCTGCGTCGTGGCTAAGTGTCGGCGCAATTACCACCTGCGTTGCGCTGTGGAGAGCGGGGTGAGATTGATGGAACTACTTACGCCTTATACTGCAAGCCGCATGCAGCTGCTCGCAAGGAACCGACACGCATATGTGTGTGCGATGGCAATGAGGAGGACTTAACACTCACACTGGTGTGTTCATCCTGCAGCACTAAGTTTCACCCGAAGTGTGTAAACATGTCGGACCGTCACGCTGCTCGTATGGCAAAGACGTGGGTCTGCAGTGTGTGTGATGGCTCAGCTGCAGCAACACCAGCGACTCCAACCCACATGCCCTCTACCAAGTCGAAAGCGGTAGCGTCAAAGAAACCAACATCAAAGGCCAAGTCAAACAGCTCAAAGGATCCTGTAAAGGCAACTACCAAGACGACATCAAAGAAGAAGACGAATGACAAGGCTGATAGTGTCGATGCTACTCAGCTGTCGCCGAAACGCAAGAAGGCGAAGAAAAACCGTCTCAGCATGCCGCGGAACAAGTCGCGCCCGAAGGCGAACGGTACCCCTCACGGAATTTCACCACACATGGAAGCTGACTCGGATAGCGGCATATCCACAGACGAGTAGGTAAAAGCAAAGGACGAATATATGGTATGGAACTTGGACCACTGATACAACAAACCCAAACAATTGCATTTTACAGATATTGGATAAGGAAGTTGGAGTTCTTCCCTGATTTTGAGGATGTTGAAGTGAAGTATCTCGTTTAGCTCACTTGGGGAGGATGTCAGTTTAATTTTCTCACTACGAGTGATGATGACCTCCGACTTGGTAGGACAGAACACAACCGACGTCATATCATGTCAACTAACACTGTCGATATGAGCTTCTACAGCTTATCATCTCGTTTGCCTACGTATAATAGATTTGTGTTACCCTGAATTTTTGCTTAAATGATGCCCTTTTATGCACATTTCCCCTGAAATTTGCACTCGACTTCAACATCGCTGCCATGCTGTTTTGTGATATCACCGCATTACGCAGCGCGCTAAACTACACTTTGACCAGTCTCCTGCACGCAAAACTTCCAGTAGTAATGCGCGATACCAACAGCGACCTGTCAACGACGCAAATGTATCCCCGAACGGATAGGGGACCGCCGACATGTGAAGCTCTGAGCGGAGACCACCCGTTGCGACAGATGACAGATTGAATCAATCACTGGCGGCGAGTGCAGCGCTAACACTGCAACTTGCAGTCCAAAATTCCCCCTTCGGCGAGCCTGATATCGGCAATGACTCACATGTTGCCGTGGATGGGCTGCTCGAGGATCTCCGAAATGACGCCGAAAAAGAAACATCTTATCCTGGGTTCTACAATTTGATTGGCCTCCGGAAATTCGATGTTGAAGTCAACCTGCAACCGTCTCGATGGACTCGACGGGGGTTTATCATGCCTACACAAAGCAGTGGAGTAATTCGCTGCATGTATTGTAATAGCACATATTTGGACAGTGCGCTTCAGCCCCGGGTATTGCCGAATCGGGAGAGACGGTTGTTTGCCTCTGCCATTTGTTAGGGCTGGTAGTTTGGATTTGCAAGTCGATTTAACAGCGTCCTAGAGTGTATAATTGCTAATGTTTTTCAGGCCAGAGTGGGGCTTCATGTTGCATGGGAATCCAGCTGAACAGTGCTAAGGGGAAGCCCAATCGCGGTCGAACTTTAGTGGTCGAAGTCGGTCTCAGCGGTTTGGACTGGATGAAGCGGCCTCTCCTCTCCCCCGGCTGCCTTCTGCCCACTTCCATTCTCCAACTTGCTCTCCGCGCACTCGAAATCGCCTGGAGTAATTCGTTTCGCTACGAGAAGTTTCGTCGTTCGGTCACACATTCCCTGAACTCTGAGAGCACTCGGAGTGCGAAGGAGCAACAGTGGCAACGAAACTGAGCGCCGTCGTCACCAACTGCAAGCAACACGACCCGCTCCGTCTCTCACCAGCGAAGACTTTCGACAAGGTCTCTTCGCTGGTACAATCCCAGCCACTCGCCACCTCTCCACACTCTCCAATTGGCTGCCAACCGCCACATTGCCAAGAGACACTCAAGTGCGATCCGCCACGCTGCAAAAGCAACAACCACCGGCAAGAAATAATTCCAAAGAACACAACCAATCAGCAACAGGTCACCACCCACTGCGATGCCACTTTCCATCTCCTTTTATCACAACAAACGGGGAGAAAACGCGGCAAGTTCCTATCAGAGTGTAGCGTTGCACGATCGAGAGAAGGTGAAACACAAGATGGCACTGCCTTGTGAATTCTACCGCAACATTTGGGGACCGACAGAGGAAGAGGATGCCGCACTACGTCGTCGCGCTCGTTCCACCAAGTTTGGTACTTCCCCTGCCTCGGCAATGTCACGGAGGTTCAAGAAGCGAGTGGCAACAGGTCCCCTCGTTGACATCGCACAAGTGGCTCACGTCGTCACGACCATGTCGGACTTTCGAGCTGACTACGGCGACGACTCGAAGAAGGTGCGACTTGTGAACATTTGGGACGACCGTAGTCTTGCCTTAGGTTTAGAACCACAGTCGGCATCCGACTTGTCGGACAGTAATGGCAGTGAACAGGGCCCTTCTACTGCGGATACTGAGCCAGAGGAGATCATGTCCCCTATTTACAGTCGTGCAGACAGAATCACAGAACTCAGCTGTGAAGATAGCGACGATGACCTCAGCAGTTTAGCATCGTCACTGTCAATCGACAGCGACCAGGTGAGTTGAAGCGAGCGAAAACACCAGAAATTGTCTTCCCAAGTGGAAAGAAAAATACCAAACATGGCACTGGCAAGTCGGATAGGAAGGAACTTCACTTGAAAAATTTGCCAGTTCCCCTCCGTCGTCACATAATGGGAGCATCATTTTTAGTGCCGTCTTCTCGGAACAGCGTGACTGGAGTTGGAGTGCCAAGTTTTTATTGGGAATTCACGAACCAATTCGTCATGCACTGTTCGTCATGGATCGGTTCTTGGAACAATCTCAGAGTCAATCGAAGCCTGAAGTGTCGAATACGTTGGCTTTAGAGACACACGTTGCAGAGTTTTTCCTCTGGTTCAAGACGTACTTTGTGGAGTATTTGCTTTGCCAACACGAGGTGAAGGCTTCCGTGTTGCTTCCACTTCTCAATCTTCCAGTGTCGTCCAAGCAACAGGTTCTGGATGTGTACCAGGATATTAAGCAAATGTTGGCGCAAATTCAACAGCTAGAGCGTGCATTGTGTGTCAGCGGAGCTTGTAGTGCGTCGTCATGGCTACTTCGGCTTCAAGTGTTGCAGACCGAGATCAGACAGCTCAATCGTACGCTTCATGCGGCGTTGAACATGGAGGAAACGACGTTGCACCCTGCAATGAGCGCTGCATTTACTGAGCGCGCGTTCCGAAGTCACATTATGCCACGAGTATTCCGTGCTATCCGAGCTAAGCGTGTCGTGGTACCGTGGATAGTAGAGCGCAGCAAGATATGGGGAGGCGAAACTGAGCAGCGCACCATCCAGGGGATGCTGCCCTTCTCAGCCAAGTTCATGTACCGCAAGATTTGGCGACCGTATTTCATGAGCAACGTTGCAGTGGCGATGAAGAACCTGAACGAGTTCGTTAGCTCTACGGACTCGAACAGCAGTGCAAGCAGTGGTTCATCATACAGCGAACGTCATGGTGAGATGTGCACCGTCATGTGAGATTGACAGTCTTTCGTCCTCTGTTCTGGAAGCTCTACTGCTATTTATTATGGACCAACATCAACTATCGCGTGTATCGTGGCGTGACCTAAGCTAGCAGAGCTAAAAACGAAGCAGCGAGTAGAAGCAGCTTACGCATCGTAATAATGAAAATGCTTTCTAACCGTTCAGCACACGATCCAACCATTCACGTAGCGTTACCAGTATCATCGCATGAGGAGTGTCAACAGTTGAATTGAAACCAATTGTTGGTTTCAAGACCTGTCGGTTGCGATGGAGCAGTCCAAGGCGCCCCAAGGAACATCGACATCAGTTCAGGACAGCAGACGAATCGCGATAACAGCTAACAAAAAATTCAAGTAATGAGTGTGACGGCTCCTGAGCGTGAGCAACAAGCGACCCGCGTCCAGTTGAACGACCACGTCGAAGACAGCAACTCTGGAGTTGATGATTGTCAAGCATCCTCCATCTATTCGGAAGCACCTCGAATTGCATGGGACTGGATTTGCTGGTCTGGTGCCAAGACGTTCGACGGCATGGATTTTGCTGGCGAAGTGCTTGCAAATTTCTTAGGGCTCAATCAATCCAAGTATCAGTGGATCATCGACGCTCAAGAACGCGAGGAAGAGGAAAAACAGCAACGTCGCCTTGAAAAACGTCAGCGCCGTCAGCTTCGTCTCGAGCAGCTGCTGGAAGCTGAACAGCGAAAACTGCAGGAACTGGAATTTGGTATGCTTGGACAGGAAACTGACGTAGTAGAGAAACCTAATGCGGTGATCACGAATTCTATTGCTTGAACAAAGCTCAATCAGGCCCAGCACCTCCTCGTCGATGATGCGTCGTGAAATGAATAATCATCAACAAAATCTTACACTGTCGTGTCTGCAAAGTGTCCGTCCTGCTGTGGAAACTTAAGCGTCGTCCTCGCCTTCTATGCTATCCCAAAGTGGATGTGTCAGCGGCTTCACTCCTGCACGCAACAGCATTCGTACAGCTGCCTTTTCGATGCGTTGCAGCTGTCGATTCACAACACTTTCACTCTCTGGTGTAAACTGTTCCGTCCTAATTGTCAGCAGCCCTGCACAATATCAACGATAGCGTCACATCTTCGTCCACAGAGACCTTCACCTAAACTTCTCACCATTGAGGTTACCAAACAGCACGTCCGTCGAGTAGCGATCGCCAATCACAACAAGTGTCGCTGGATCGACTTCACCAAAGTGCTTTGTCACGAATGCAATTCCTCCAGGTTTCTGCCAAAACAAACTGTCACTTTCACTTCATTCTTCTTGCCGACCCACAGGTTTATCAGTACCTTCTGGTTGTGTCGTAATACTGCAACATGTAGCCCTTCTTCAATCTTCTTGGCCTCCACTCCATCCTCATCGTCCGTGGACCCAGCCGAGTTGGAAAAAATCACGACACCCGCGTCACCGAAAACTCGACGGCATTCGGTCAGTGAGGACTCGAGATGAGGAGCAATCTCCAATTTATGCGGCACCGTTAATGTATTATCCTTATCAAAGATAACGCCGCGGAATCCGCGGTCTCGCAACGTCTGGAACGGCACTTCTGTCACATCTAAGGCGCGCAAATAGCAACATATTTAGATGAGAATTACGCATAGAGAAGCATCGAATAATCGATCATTTCATATGAATGAAAAGAGGAGATCAGTGAGATTACCTTTCACTGATAGTTGCGGCAACAGAAGCTGTGGCTGGCGCGTCAGAACGCGGCAGAACTCGACCACGCCGCCGAGATTGAGGCCTTTCATGGTCGAATTGACTCCAAAACCATTCTATCCAATCCCATCTCCGCATAGCTCATGACGTTCATTCATTCGTCGAAATTAATTCTCTTTTCTTCCAATCATTGGACAAAACCGTTTCGACAGCCAGTGACGAGCTCAGTCCCTCAAGACATCCGAGTCGGTAACACTCCTTGTCATTCACCGCGCCGTGACATCCTCCCTGCGTCTTCTTCCACTACACCAGCCCTCCGACATTCTAGCTCTGTGTCTCACACACTAATCCCCGCCTTTTCCAGCCTTTAGCACTCAATAATGGCTGAAAACCCGCAGGAAATGCACGTGGAGGAGGAGCAGGACAAGCACGAGAACTCGAGCTCTGACGACGATTCGTCTTCCTCCAGCTCAGGCTCCTCCTCCTCTTCTTCATCGTCTGATTCTGAGTCTGAAGATGAAGCTGAGGAGAACGCCGACTCTGGAGCGAAACAAGGAGCTGCACAAGGAGGAGTCAGTCGCACAGGTCATAGCTACCCCAGCAATAACTCAGGACCGGCGCTGTCTGCCCCTCGTCCACATGGATTGGCTGCTAATACTGAGACGCTCAACGTCAATTCGACGCGAGCTGCAGCGAGATTTAAGGCTTCAGAACCAGAGGAGATGATGCCCCTGGGCACACGCAAACGAGACCGACGTACTATTGAGGAAATCCAGAGAGATCTACGAGACAAGAGGAAAAAACCATTGAGCACGCCAGCTGCTAGATCGAGTCCTCCTCCGCCAAAGGGTTCACCTGTGCGGTCTCCAGAAGCTGAAGCAGTGGTCAACAGTGGAGCTCCGATGGCTGTAGGAGGACCATTAGGTCAGTTCGGAACGACTGGACGATTACCAGTTAAGAGGAAACCCGTGTCGGCACATGACAGATTGGCTATGAAACTTAATGGACGCAGAACGACCAGTGCCAAGGCGAAGAAAACGACCAACTCAACTACTGCAAGTGGAACGATCCCACCGGTGTCGGTGATGACAAACAAAACAGTGACTAAACCTATGACTGCCACGGGCACGATGAGTATGGCAGCAGGAAATAGCAGCAGCAGTGAGCATGGAGGGGATACTGGGGGTGATGGATATAATAGCAGTGTCAGCAGGTCATCGGCGCCTGTAGTTGATGGCAAGGTGGTACGTGCTATGCTTCGTGCTATGCTTCGCTATGGAGACTTGACGGACGTCGGACTCTACCCAACAGCTGCCAATTTCGCTGACGAATACAAGATGCCCAATTTTATTGAGCGGTCGAATTTACAAACAACTACGAAGGTTTCCATCGATCGACTGCATACTCTTGCAAATGAAGTTGCCCAGAAAGCTAAACAGGCTGTAGAGGCACGGCCTCCGCATGATAATATCAAGATCGCCGAAGTTGAGGCAAGAGCGACGCAAGTTATTGAGCGCCTCTATGAAAACCTTAAACTTCGTGTCGCTGTTCAACGTGCCTTGCGTACTGCTGGATGCTCTTCGGGTAATGCTCAAGTGAATGCTCAAGGGGCCTATGTGTTAGTGGCGAAACAGAGCGATCTATCTGTTCTGGGTATAAATGCACGAGACTTGCCTAACTGGAATTGGGCTGAAAAGGAGCATGATTGGACACAACGCAAAGATGCAGCATTGCTTCTTGGTGTTTACGTCCATGGATTTGGAGGGTGGGAAGACATTCTCAACGATGATTTACTTCATTTCCAAGGCCAACGAGCTTTAAAGGGTGAACGTCTTAAAAAGCGTGCTGAAAACCTCTTGAAGCGCTTGCCTGCGCCTGATCTTGACTCTGGTGATCCACGAATTGTGCAGCAAGCTAGTTCCTTGAGTTCTACCGGTGCTAACTCGAGCCAGTCGTTAGGTGCGCAATTTAGTGCGATCATCCACAGCGGGGCCATTCCTGGCGTGACAGCTTCAGTTCCTGCTAATCCAGTTTCAGGTGGAGGTCGAATGGCTCGTGCAGCAGAACGATTTGCTGCTCGCCAGCAAAACGGTGACGACGCAGTAGGCCGTCGTCGTACTGGACCCAGTAATGGTTCAGGGACTTCTAATGGTGATGCCGGACGGCAGCACAAGTCACCGGTAGTAAGATCCCCAGCTCAATCCAGTGTGGTTGATAACGAACCTGAAGAAGGTGAAATTGGTGGTGCATCACCAGCTCAATCGGTATCATCACAACATAAAAGGAGATCGTTATCAGTGGATGAAGAGCAGGCGTCATCCCGCAAGAAACACCGCAGCAATAATAGTGACAGCTCAAGCAAGAAAGAGAAAAGGAAGAAAGAACATCGACGCAGCGACCGTAGCGAGACGAAAACCACGTCATCAGCGATAGTAGCAAATGCGGTATCACATGTGGCACCGCTGCCTCTGCTTTCTACTGACGAGTTCTATGAAAAGTGGAAACCAAACAAGATGTTGCGCGAGGTCCGACAGGTACTCAAAAAGATGAAGATAATGGCCGAGTGGTCCCACAACCAAAAGGACGAGACCGTCGTGGAGAAGGTGTTCAAGTATGTGAGTACGATTGGAGAAGCAATTGATCGCATTGTAATGGAGCACCAGAACAACGATGAGCACAATTCAGACGCGTCGTCTCGTGAAGTCGACGAACTCTGTACGTGTTTATGGACGTATGCCTCGGACTTCACTCCTTTCACGCCGCAGGGATTTGAACGACTCTATGATGACATTTGTGCTGATGGGAACGCTCTCGTGGCGACTAGATCATGACGCTCCTCAAAATGTATCGCAAAATAAGTGTCAATAGGTGTTCTTGTCAGGTGCATGCACAGTGAACAACCGGGAAGAGATAAATTTATCAACATTGGGAGATTGTGGACGACAGAATGTAACAAGAGTCGTTGACTTGCGCTTTTTGGTGATGAAACGACATCTATTGTTTGGCCGTTGCAATGAGTAGTTGCAATTTGGAGCATCGACAGTGACTGATCAATGTTGTCTGTGTTACAGCCCCCACCCACGGCGGAGGAGTTGGCTTTAAAGGAACAGGTGACTCAGATGCTGACTAGGCAAGGGGTTCTAGCAAAGCTAAAAGCTGAACTCCGAGCTGCAGTTTTTGAAGTTATGCACGAACGCGAGGGGTTTGTGGACAAATATGCCCCACATGGTCCAAAGCTAAGCGACTTTCCAATGGAGATCAGGACAACCGCTGTGTCGCTGATAGTTGAGTGTCTGCAGTTTTTCAATTGGGAAAATGCACTGCGTGTTCTGCTTGCCGAAATCAATACAGAAAATGAACAACACGACGGTGCACTTCTGGCCAAGCAGCTTGGCTTGGTGAACAATAGCCCCTCAAGCAAGCCAACGCTTTTCCAGCTCATCGAGTCCAAAATGACAACCAGCGATGAGATTCCAGTGCCTGCTAAAGCAGTGACACCTTCAAACTATGATGACTTTGATAACGAAGGGAAAGATGAAGCAGACCACCCACACCATGTATCGCCATCAAAGACAAAACTATGGGAAGAAGCAGTGGTCCGACAATTGCCATCGAAAGAAATGAATAGCTTACAGCAGGCAGTCAAGGATGAAGCCAATGATGAAGCCAAAGATGAAGCCAAGGATGGAGATGGTGAAAGCAGTGCGGAGATAGAAGAAAGCATGGCGGAAGAGGTGGCAAGTGAGTCAGAATTGGGAGAATCAAATTATACAAATTACGGTGATGAAAGCCAGGATCAAGGTACCGTAGCTGGTCAGCAATCCACCAGTCTTTACAAAAGTCGATTGCAAGAAGAATCTGAAGGAGATGACAAAGATGAAGAAGATCATCGCGAAAATGATCATGAAAGTGAAACTGAGGACTCAGTGGTATTGGCATCGCCTCCCCCGGCACCGACAAAACAGCCAGCCTTGCCACCGTTAGTTGGTATACCGAGTAACACACTCACGGGAGTTGTAGAAGATGATTTCGATGCGGTAAGCGCCTGCATAGGAGCATCCCAATGATGGATTTAGTTATAACGTATATTCTTGTCCACATAGGAGGAGGAAGCTGAGCGATTAAGGAAGTTGGACGCTGCCTTGCAAGCTATGGAAGCTGAAGATGACACAGGCACACTCCAACAACTGAAAGCTTCTTTGCAAATGGAACTACAAGAACAAGATAGTTTTGCGAGCAGTGGTGGGTTTGGCAAAATGGAAGAGGTCCATGACAAGGAAGATGAAGCCGATACAAATAAGACTAGTAAGGATGAAGAGGAAGATGAGGATGGATACGGAAGTAGCGACTTCGAGGAAGAAGAAGTTGCTAGGTAAGGTGGAGCTTATTGTGGTTTTGGATGGTGATACTCACATGGATTTGTGCTATTCAATAGTGAGATATCCGAAGAGATGGAGTCTATGCCGGATCTATCTGACAAGGACGAAGAGAGCGAAGATGGAGCTGTCATGTCTGCGAAAGAAACGGAGCCACCTCTTGCACTTCGAAATGACACCCGCGTTGCTAGTGAAGATGCGTTGAACAGCTACGACTACATTGAAGATGTTGAGAAGGGTGGGTGGTGAAATGCGTAGAGAATAACAAATTAACGTGTTGGGAAGACGGATTCATGAAAGCAAAGTGGTGTGTCAGCCATGGCTGGTGCTCAGCTCCAACATCTATTCTAGCGCTAGTGTTGATCACACCAGCTTGTTAGTAGTCGCTCTACTTGCGCTTTCCTGCTCCGACAAGTTTGTTCAACAACTTTTGGTCGTCGAAAGCTTCGGGGTGGATGAAGTAGTGGCGATCACGAGCCTGAAATGACACCATGGGGTGCATTGCCTGGGTAGGTGGCGACACTTCGGTCAATTGGAACGAGGTTTTCTCCAGCTGAGCGAACAATGTCACCGTTTCGACCGTCACCATCTGATCATCCTTCGTCTCCGCAGGCGACAGCCACATTCGCATCACGTCCGGCTTGAACAGGTAGTGGAAGAGCGACGTCGTGCCGAATCCGAACAGCATGATGGTGCCGCACATGGCCCACTACACATAAACAGCAACAGGGTCAAATACATCAGTGCCACTGTACCCAATGCATCCATATTGCTTCATTCACGGACCTTGCCGACCATGGACGTGTCTTGCTCGCTCAGGACACAGAGCACGGGCATGCCGATGGACGTGAGGGTGCAACTGGTGACGGACACGGCCTTCATGAGACGCACAGCCCGCGACATGGGCGCTTGGTACACCTCATTCTCAATGGAGTCTATGTCATGCTGTGGCTGCTTGTCAGTTCCTTCCTCTCGCACCTTTGTGTCCTCATCGGGCTGAGACGAACTGAAGTGGCGATGAATGAATGGTCCGCGCAATCCAGCGTTGCGATGGCTGTTGAAGGCGAATGCCAAGCGTTGAACTACAGCTGTATGGGCAGGACGACTAACGATGCGGGACACTGCCGAAAGTGATCGAAGTGAGGCCGGAAGCGGCTTAGCTAGACGTCGCGACAAGCCTAACATGAGGGCCAGCAATGCCTAAAAAGAGATTGCATAGCCTTTGAAATAGTGAAAACCAGCAGATACCGGTGAATTGCACGGTACTATTTACCGATAAACCGGTAGCTGAGCACCTCTATAACTACATTCCAACAAAGCATTATAATCTATTGCAGTTCCATGGGTCCTGCGAAATTTGATATTGGCATGGGTACATAATTGTTGACAGGTAATACCTCTTTAAATACATTCCAACAAAGCATTATAATCTATTGCAGTTCCAAAGGTCCTGCTAAATTTGATAGTATCATGGGTACATAATTGTTGACAGGTAATACCTCTTTAAATACATTCCAACTCAGCATTATAATGTATTGCAGTTCCAAAGGTCCTGCTAAATTTGATAGTATCATGGGTACATAAATATTGACAGGGAACGGACAAGCACAGAACCCAAAAGAAGAAATTGAGTGGGCCCAAAACAACGAAAACATGGGCGCGATGAGCAGATCGGAGCGCGGTGATAACCCCAAGAAGCACAAGGACCGCGGCGTCAAGTTCAACGAGAAGCACTCGCTGAAGTATGGTCTGTCGGTGTGCAGCCGCAATGCCAAGACGAGTGTGGTGGAGTCGGTCATGTGCAAGTTCTGTGTGGCTTTTGGCAAGGAGTCAGCGACCGATGCAACTCGGAAGCGACGTGCCACAGCCAATATCAAGTACTTCCGCCAGCCATTCCGCGCAGACCATTATCTGTCGCATCTGGAGATCAACCACAAGCAGAAGTGGGCCGAATATGAACAGTCTTCGAGCCCCGAGAAGGAAAAGTTCTTCGCTGCGCACATCGAGGAGGCCACCATCAATTCGCTGGCGACAGTACTACGGGACCAGTGTCAGGGACGGTAGTGCCAGCCATTCCAAGGGTCGGCCCCGTACGCCTCCCAGCCTCGGAGATCGAGAAGCGCATGGTAGAGGAACTCATAGGCGACATGTTCTTTAGCTCGAGCGATGAGAACGGACTTTCGAAGGAGCAAGCTCTAGACGTCTTCCGACGCAAAGAAGGCTCGGAAAACTATGATATTATCATCAAAAATCAGCGCCTGTACGACCTGGCCATCAAGTTCGTGGCGTGTGGTGCATCCTTTCGACTTGCGTCGCGCATGGTACAGTGCACAAAAGAAGAAACAAAAATGGCTTACTATGGCGGGTGTTCGGAACACAGGGTAGCAGGCTACGTCCTTGCTGTGATTGCCAGCAACTTGCAGAAGATTGCGCTTATGATGCGCTCCTCCTGGACATATGCCATAGCCACCGATGCAGCTATTCATCAAGGCTCTTCCTATATGGACATCCGGGTGCGATTGTGGCATAATAGTGCGTTGCAAGACTTTCATCTGCTGACTCTGCCTACATTTGATCAACACCCAGCACCAGTAGTTATGGAGCGTCTTGAAAAGTTCTTCGATATTATGGATTCACATTGGCGCAGTAAATTGCTTGGGACAACTACCAACGGCGGTGTCAACGTGGGACGCAACATTGGGACGACAGGTAGCCAACAGGGACTTTCAGCACGCCTCACAACTGTTGTAAACAAGCCCGCGTTCTACCTGATATGGTGTGGTGTGCACCAGTTGGAGTTGGTAGTGAAGAATTGCGTCAAGGCCTTTTGTCGAAAGGCTTTTTACGATGAACTGGTGTCAATTCTTGCTACCCTACGTCAGGACCAGCAGAGCACTCAGAAAGAGGGCTCATTATCTTCCTTTTCCAGCGACATAATCCCTGATGTTACGGGTGCTTACTCGACTACCCGTGGCTTTGCCGAGAAGTTGATGATGGCGCTGAAGTGGCTGATGGAGCGCCGCCTAGCTGTCATGCAGCGACTGCAGACCGCCTACCCGACCCATGTGCCATCCGCTTCGTGGTGGGTTTGCGTAGCTGTTGCTCACCGTGTAATGGCTGAGATCGTATATTTTCTGAAGAAGCTGTTAGCCATGGAAAGCGGTCCGAACCTGGTGAGTGAGCAAGTGCAGGAGTTATGCAAGTTAGCGCTGATTATGGCGGATGTTGTTGGTGCTCGGCGCGATTTGTGGGAATCCCATGGACCCGAGGAAGCTTGTGCTGCTGGTTCATTCCAGTTGACTTTTCAGAATGCACAGCAGTTCATTCAAAACGAGGGAGGTCCTTTGGCTATAGAAATGTTTGACATGCTTCGTGGAGTCGAACGAATGCACATAGCAAAATCCGTGGCACACTTTGCTGTAGATCTGATTGCCGGTATTGCAACAATACCTCAAGAGGGACGTCACTACTGTGCTGAAGACGTTGGAGTGCTGGTGAACCCGCCTATTGTAATGCCCATTGAGGTTTGTGAAATGGGGCAAGATGCCTTTCTGAAGACACTCTGTGAGTAGGAGCCGCGTTTGCGCGAGACATTCTCCGACGATGATATTAAGACTATTCAGAACGAGTACGAGGAGTTCGTGCTTGCTGTGAGTCGCGAACCCATTCTCAGTGGCGTATTGAAGAAACACGATCGTGATACGGACGTGTCCTTTGCCTGGTCATGCGTCAATGGCCGATTCCGCATGCTGCAAGAGTTCGTGGGTGGTTTGGCGTCTGTTGTGCCTGATTTGGCTGCGGGAACGATGGAAGCAGACATGACCTGGTTAAACTGGGAGAAACCAGACTACCGCCAGACGATGATTGACTTTGCGCTCGAAGGCATTTTGCATGCCAAGCAGAAGATGAAAGTTGAGTTGGTTGATATTCACTGCCTCCAGAGTGTGCTTTCTTTTTACCAGGTTTCACCGTCCGAAGCCATTGACCTGGAGAATGTACAAGTGAAAATCACGTCCAACGAAGGGATAACATCAAAGGCGACACTCAAATCGTCAGACTTCAACGACTGCCCCATGACAGATGACTCTACCAGCTCCACCCGCGGCACAAGTGGTGGCACCACCACTGTCATCACCGATACGACTGGTGCCACTGCGCACTATATTGCATGGCAAGCATACCGGAGGCGAAGAACGAAGTTTTTCTAGTTATTCTACATCTGTTGGCTCTTGACAAGGAGCTTCATGTGTTGCATTAAAATAACATGTTTAGCTTGTACGAAGCAAGTGGATTGAGCAGTTGTACTCGGTGCTGTGCCAGTTAGCCTTGTTGGTGTGCGTTAGTATTCATGCCGCCTGTGAATGTGAATGGCACCTTGGCGAAATTCTGCATGTTCTTCTTCCAGTTCTCTGTCATGTCGCTCATTTACCCCTCCATTTCAGCAATCTTGCCAGTGGGCTTACGCTGCATGCCCAACGTCTCGAGGTAAGTCGTCTGCTCGCTCTTCTTGAGCCCTTTCACGGTCATGATGTTCTGGAAGTCTTCCGCGGTTCCCTCAGGCCACATAATCTTGAAGCTCTCCACTAGCATCTCGTTGGGAGTGCCAATTAGCTTCAGTACGTTTTCCACCGTCGCCATTTCCGTGCATCGCGAAGTCCGGTTCGATCCAACCTTCTTTAAGGTCGACTCTGCTCGTTGCTTCTTCACACTGCCGGAGGCCACTACCATCATGATACCGTCGAATGACAAAAGACTTGCATACCGATGACAAAAGAAATGTATACTCGAGACAAAACCCATCCACTTCAAAAGCGCTGGAATGGATAATTTTGTCATCTATCTGAGCCATTTAATATTCAGAACTGGTACTCTGAACTCGGGGCAACACCGGTATCGTAGTCATCCGCATTATCGCGTCTTGCTGCCATTTCGTCGGCTATCGTCATCGTCAGCCTTCGAAGCCGTACGACAGTTCTACATCGACGTGAGCGTCTGGTGTAAACTCGGTGTAGCGAATATGGCTATCCAGCAGATGCACAATATTTTCGGGGAGCATCGGGCAGAGGCCCGTTTTATCACCGCTATGGCTCGCTTCATAAAGCTGCTGAGTGAAGACCGGGGTGCGTTCTTCAGCATACTTTAGAAAGTATCCAACGTGGAAATAATACTGGCGGACATCATCATTTATGATACACATCACCTGGTCTGTCAAATTTCGCTTCAACATACTTTTGCTTTCATCTGTAGCAGAGGAATCCGATCGAGATCGCCTCAAACGTGACTTGAGCAAGCCAAACATTTCTTCTAATGGGTTTAAGAATGGGGAATAAATTGGCAGGAACTCGAGTCCGATTTTCTCCGCAACGACGCTTCCAGTCATGTAGTGTTTGACAGAAACACGGTGGCGAATTGAAGCATTATCCATGATAAACGCACTGTAACGGGCCTGGTGTATGTCCGTCACTGGCTTACACCTAGCTGTCGAGGAAGCGTCTTGTTGTCAGTAAGACTGAGAACTAAGTATTAAGTCCGAGGTAAATGCAACTCTGATTTATTATTATTGTCCACGACAGAAGTCATTGGACCAAAAAGTTGTCGCCTGTATCTCCTTAGGATTTGCAAAAACCTATAGCGATAGTTAGATATAAGGGGTATTTGCGTGTGTAGATTCCGAAAATGAGGTCAGATTTGCCTAATTCGCAGCCGTTTTCGAGCTACAAGCGATTTAAAAAGGTGTCTCCCTAATGAAAATAGTTTCGGGAAAAGGGTTGAGTTTGAGGGACAATTTTGATTGGCCTAGAGCTCAATTCATATGGAATTACACGAAAAAGTACGATATGACGGGTGTTGACAATCCTCGCAGATACCAACAAACAGTCTACCATGCTGTGGGTAAATATGTATTTACACAGGTATCCTTTCTTCCTTGGACATCAAAAGCATCTCATCAGCTTCGCGCTTGTGCTCTTGGTACATGTTCTCGAAACCTTGCGAATGTCTGTATACATCTATCCATATCGTGTACAGACCGAGCCCCCTTACCACTCTTACTGTGTCGCAACTTATCTTCAGCCAACCATGTTTTTCCAGCGACATGGTTTACATTGCAATAGGACTCGTCCAAAAACACTTCTATCTGTCTCGGAATAAATGCTCCGTTGCTGACAGGAAGTCGATTTGCTAGATTTTTTCTGGATAGGCTCCACAAAATGCCACGTTACCCGGTATCAGCAACAATAGTATGTCGCTTTTTACCAATGATATAGTAAAAGTTGAGTTCATTTAACAACCACTGCATGGCACGAAGATGAAGTGTTACTTGCGTTTTAGTTGTTACCTCAGTAATAATCTTCTGAGTCGTCACTGGGCGAGTGTTGTTTGTTTTAATTTACAACAAGCTGTCGAAATACTGGTGCAACCACGTTCGACCGTTGCTGACCACGGTGAGATGGCATTGGCTATCACAAATCAAAATATAATATTAAGGAGGTATTTGATATGTATCGGTTATATAGCAAAATCGCGAAGGTCACCTCAAACTTTGCGGAAATATCGCTGTTGTACTCCTGCAAGACCGAGTTGACAGTTCCGTGTCCTATGCTAAGACAATTTGCTACAAGATCCCGGGTTCGATGGATGTCGAAAGTTGTCCTAGCTTCTTGCAATCCATGAATTGGTAGCACCTCACTACAAATCGCTTCATACCTGCCGATAGTTCTTCGCGACCCGACACTTCACGACGCCCTGTCTTCCAAGACAAGAGTGTCTATATGAAGCAGCACACAGTACTGAATCTAATGATAGCTTCCTTGTTTCAATTGGTCGTGTATTTATGGAGTTATGACATTTTATGTTGGTGGTTATAAAATCTTGGTCCAATGACTTCTGTCGTCGACAATAGTCCGGGTGCGAGCCCTTAGGACCAATGTGAACCACTCAAATAAAAGTCGACAGCTGATTGACTGAAAGTGGGGTCTGGCTCCCCCACTTTCACCCAATCATAGGATGACGAGTCAGCACACGCTAGTCGTGTGCCGACCGTGCCTACTTATATAATATCAGAAAGATGTCTAGATACTTATGTAAATGGAGGGCCCATTAAATCACCCTCCTCTCAAGGCAGCACTCACGGGACGTGAGTGCAAGCGGGGAAGTTCTTGGAAATTGAGACGTCAGTTGGCGCGGCGCTAACTGGGAGATCACGCTGCGTGCGGACTACAACTCCTGCGCACCGCAGGAGCACAACCAGATTGGCGCGGCGAGGGGAAGACGCGGAAATGACTGCGGAGACGACGACAACAGGAACGGTGGCTGACACGCGGACGGGCACCGCGGGGACAACTGCGACAACACTGGCTTCGACGGCGCTGCGGGCTCCATCATCGTTGCGCGTGATGGATCGAGCTGAGGCCGTGGGCCCTGTATGACTTGTCCGGCGCGGAGTCGCCAGAGCCGCTGGCGACGATGCAAGATTACTTCCGTCGATTTCGAGCGCTACGTGGAAAGGGTATTGATGGCGTCGCGCATAATTCGCTCCAGCGCACGTGGTGTGCCATGATCGTCCGGTGGAATCGGATGCTTCGGGAAGGCGACAACTTCGTGGCGTGGCTCGCGGGTTGCGAGGAAGTGGTTGGTGAACATTCGCTGCGGGATCTTCGTACACGCGTGTGTACCAATGCGTGGAATGATGACCGCATCTGTTACGTGCAAGTCCGCGAGGGTTGTGCTGTCTGTGGCAGCTCAGAGCATTACTCCGAGGCGGACTAGTCGCGCGAGGTCGCTGAGCGGCCGCTTGGTGAATCTGAGCAGTCGTGGATCGCTTAGTATCGGCGCGCGTTCAATGAGGTCTCAGTGGCTTCTATTCGCGGCGGCCTCCGCGGAGGCCGCCGCGCTCATTGTCGTCGAGGTGTATCCTCGTCGGCGCGTGGTCGTTCGCACTTTCGATCGCCGCGTGGTCGGCGACAGCGGTGTTCTCGGTCACGATCTCGTTCTCGTACTCGAGGACCGCGTCCGGGACGTCCCAGAGGAGGGACGAACGTGGTTCCCACGTATCCTCGTCAGGCGGGTAACCAAGCCAGCGAATTCGGTTGCGCCGCGCGGTGGGAATCCCGCGGGTGTACGTTCTACTCGCACGAGCACGGGTACGAGGAGTCGCATGAAGAGGGTCCTCGTGCGCGACGAGGTGATCCACGATCCAGCGTTTTTGGCCAGCCGAGTCAACAATCGGCGGAGGGGGTTTGCGGCGATATTGTACGCGACATTGAACATCGGGCCAAAATGTAGGAAGATATAAGCGGTACATTATGTAGGAAAACCTATATCGACATTTAGATATAGGGTATAATCATGCGTTTAAATTTTGATTTTGAGGTTTTTTTGGACCAATACCAAGCCGTTTTCAAGCTGCAATCGCTTGAAAAAGACCACTGGAGGCGAGGTGATTTTCGGCGAGATAGGCGCACAAATATAAGAAGTATAATTGGCTTAGAGTCAAAATCGTATGGAAGAACGCAAAAGATACATAATAGGACACTTTGCTTTGAAACATGCACTTATGTCAATGAGATTTGAAATTAAATTATAAAGGTTTGTAGTAACATATAGTTAGCTCTCGAGATCTTGTTGTAAGGCGAGGTATTCGTCTTCGATCTTCTGTACATGTCTAAACCGAGCAAGCCACTCCGCAGGCTTTACCTCAGTCAGACCAGCCAAAACCTTCTCCACGGCATCTGCACCACTTTTGGGTGGATCAGAAGCAATTCTGTTTTTAACCAACCCCCATATAAGTTCTATCGGTTGTAGAGTAGGGTGGTACGGCGGCGTGTAGTACAGGGTATGATAGTATTCAGTTGCAATCGTGTTCGCCGCATACTCAGGAGCCGGTTTATTCAGCTTGGCCAAACTATATAGAACTTTCCTGTTGGCAGCTCTGTTGTAGACAAGGTTTGCTTCAAAATACAATTTAGTATTTTTTACATATTTCCATCAAATTTGTACGTACCAATTTTGCTTAAGTAGTTTTCGAGCCACTGACGTAACGATTTCGAAGTTGGCATTTCATTGGTCATGCGCTTGTGGTATCCAGCACCATCCATATGAATAATGCACGGTCCGTAGTTGGTGTCCAAATTAATACACAATTCCTCAAATCATTTTTCAAACAATTCAGAGTTGAAGTTTCCATGGTAATCATCGGAATCTTGTTTTGAAGGTTTTTTTGAAGCATTCCAACACTTGATGGACCCTTCAACAAACTTACCATACGTTGTACGGCCACGACTTACAATGATACCAGCTGCAATAACACAAGCACTGAATGTTTTGTTAGAAAAAATCGTAAAATTATTTAGTACTAAGACAATACGTACCGATCTCCTTTTCCACTTTTGTTGTAGCGAATGTTGTCCGAAGACAACCAGGTCCTATCCCTTACGTGGTTCGCATTAGAGAATGGCTCATCGAGGTAAACCTCAGGGAGACATAGGGCGTCACCAACACGATTCGCCACTTTTTCCCGTAAATACTCGTTCCTAAAGGCAACATTTGCCGCTGAATCCGCGTATATATGGCGATTTTCCCCTTTAACATAGCGAAAATCCAATTCTCCAAGTACACGCTGCATTGTTCTTTCACTGAGTAAAATCCCTGTCTCTTCGTTTAAATGAATACTAATGCGTGTAGCAGTAGTAGGACGGAGGGCTTTATTTTCGCGTTCGATGAACGGACGGATGACTGGTTCGATGTCAGTCAGTTCATATTCTCGTTTTTCCCCCTGCCATTTTCACCATTCTATGTTCAATATAAAGTAATACAAGTTTTGTTATTATAACCGTTAAATTTCATATAGGCCGACCTACCGTGAAGTTGGTGTTGGGATTCCGCTTTCTCTCGTTCAATACCCTATCAACCGTGCTTGAGGCGCAATTTAAGCATTCAGCAACCAGTTCACGTGTTCTGGTTCCCTGGAAAACTTTCTGGGCCTTCATCTTTTGAAAGTATTCGTAGCAGCTCACGATCATTCGCTTTTCTCCTGGGGTGTACTCGTGCTTTTCAGCCATCCTACCGAAGGCTACGTTTGTCCGTTTGCCAAGTGAAGATGTCTCTCATTGCTCAGTGCTCTTAAGCTATTAATAGAGCCATCTCGCACACTCAACGGATGCATATTGCAATAGTTCTAGTTAATACTTGAAAATGTTACAATTCTTGGCCCGATGTTCAATGTCGTGTACAATAGGGCTTACGCCTGGGTGTTCCAGGGGGATGTGGAGACTGCAGCGAATCGTGCTCTGGACGCTCAAGCGGAAGCTGAGGAGGCGACTGCGCAGATCGCGGAGACCCGGAAGGACCTTGAAGCGGCGCGCCAGTCGATTCTGGAGTTACTGGCGCGGACGGCACGCCGGGAGGGGCGTTCGCTCTATGCTCCGGCGCCGCCGCCGTAGGATCCAGCGTAGACGGAATAGCAGCGGGGTGGTATTTCTTGAGCCGCCCGACGTAGAACGTCGGGTGTAGTCGTAATGACGTAGGAATGTCCAACGTGTAGGCTTCACCGTTAACTTCACGACTCTGAAGGGTCCAATAAAACGAGGTGCGAGTTTGCTCGCGCCGAGATTGGTCACCGCAGAAGAGCGAATACCATCAGTCGACAGGAGGACTTGCTCTCCTATCCGGAAGGTTACCATATTCTTGCGTCCACGATTGTCTGTGTTCTCTTTTTGTTTATCCACTGCATCTTGAAGTGCATCGCGCACAAAACGGGAGTTGATGCGCGTCGCTGGACGAACGCCGAAACGGCGGCGTTATCGACTTGGCGCGTCGGGGACTTCGGCGCGTAGTTGGTCGCAACTTGAGTACCGGTATTACCGGGGTCAATCAGGGTTCGTGCCGTCCATGCTGCGAGAGGAGACGCCGCGGGACCCGGCGTCGCGAGAGCCTGTTTGGCTTTGGACCGGGTGACCGCGCGCAGTGTCTCGGGGTCGTGACCCCCACTCGTCTCAACATAGTCATCATTCACACCGTCATCATCCCCACCCAGAGTGGAGGCACCAGACACCGTGGGGTGGCCCACTGAAAGGAGAGCTGGGACGCGCGGGTGCCGCGCGTTGTTCGCGAAGAACGGTGTCAATCCCGTCGAGGCGTGTTCAGCGTTATTGAGTGCAAACTCGGCAAGGGGTAAGAACTTGCTCCAACTCACGAAAGAAGTTGCGTAACTCCGAAGAACATCTTCGAGGACCCTGTTGACCCGCTCTGTCTGGCCATCCGTCTCAGGATGGGCCGCCGTCGACATCGACAGCTTCGTCCCCAGAAGCTGGAGGAGGGCGGTCCAGAACGCGGACGTGAACTGCGGTCACGATCGGAGACGATCGACTCCGGTAAGCCGTGGTGGCGGAACACGCAATCGACGAAATGCGCCGCGGTCTCAGCCGTGATGATCGTATCATTCACGGGTGTGAGATGAACCATCTTCGTGAAACGATCCACGAAAACCAAGACGCCATTCCGACCGTCGGCATCGGGAGGGAGCCCGAAGACAAAGTCCATGGAAACTGAGCGCCAGGCCTCAGTGGCGATCGGCAGCGGGTGTAGTGGCGCTTGTGACGACTGGGACGGCTTCACCCGTTGACAGGTCTCGCAAGTGCGAACCCACTTACGCACCGATTTGTACATGCGGGGCCAGTAAAAATCGCGGGATATTGCCGCGAAGGTCTTCTCGCGACCCAAGTGTGCACCTGTGGGGCTATCATGGAACTCGTGAATGGGGCGAGCTCGCAGATCGTCGTCGTTGGGCACGACGACTCGCGGAGCATCGAAACGATCGATGTTGTAGTACAGCGAATCACCGTCAAGATGGTAGCGGTCGATCTGGTTGCGCGTATTGCGCGAGAGAGCTCCAAGTGTCTCGTCATTTGGAGAGCGGAGGTACGCCAAGATGTTGGCGTAGACCGCATCGTCTGTGTACGCCGCGACGATTTCATCGCGTAAATCCATCTCGGGGGACACAGACGTCAGGTTAATACCTGACGCTGCGCACACAGCGCAGTGATCATCACCTTCGTCCTCGTCGTCAATTACTTGACGACCCAACACGACACGAGGATCGTAATCGGGTCGGCGAGACAGTGTATCGGCGAGGATATTGTTCGTGCCCGGCTTGTAGTGCACGACGAAGTTGTATTCGGCTCGTACTCCCTTCTTGCTCACATAACAACCGAGCACCGGAATCTTCGGTGCACAAAATACACACTTCTTGAGGTTGGCGTACGGTTTGTTCTCTCTCATCACCTGGAAGACTTGCCTCAAGTGCCGGATATGGACTTCGACCGCGCTGAAACCATACTCAGCGCGACTGTGGACAAAGATATGGTCGAAGTAACTCGGCGCGAAGTCGCGGAGTGGGCGAAGCGCATGGGAAACCATGCAATTGAACGTTGCGGGTGCGTTCTTCAGGCCTTGGGGCATGAGCCACTCCCAGAGCATTCCGATGGGAGTACTGACGGCCGTGAGAGGGATGTCACTCTCGTGCATCAGTATCTGATAAAAGCCATCGGTCAGATCGATGGCACTGAAGACGACGCTGCCCGACATGGAATCCAGTACCATGTCCTTGTGGGGGATCGGTGTCTGCGCCGGGATGGTGGCGTCGTTGAGCTTGCTGAAAGCGTGGACGATGCGCCAACCACCCGTAGCCTTCTTCACACAGAAGGTTGGGCTCGAATGTGGGGAGGTACTCTTGCGGACGTGGCCAGCTTGCCGGCGACCTTCGAAAAATTCGTCGAAGGCCTTGACTTGATCGCGCGGCAGTGGCCACTGCCGCGTCACGCAATACTTCGCGCCGGGCGCGAGGTCTATCTCATGGCGTACGCCACGATCCGCTGGCAGAACCGCAGGGATCTTATCTGGGAAGACGTCGGCAAGCTCGCGGACTGTCTCGTAGACCGAGTTACCAGAGGCCTTCAGAGTTTCCCAAGACTGCGCGGCGAAGCGCTCCTTGCGCGCTGACTTTGGTTCAGCGCTCTTTGGTCTTGACGACGCATCGTCGAGCTCAAAAGAGTTAGTCTCGTGAGGCACCGAGTCAGCGTCGGTGATCAGACAGACTTGCTCGATGTCCCCGGCCTTAAGGTCTCGGAGGAATTTCTTCCAGGAGAGGCCCGGGAGGCGGGTGATGGACTTGGCGTCGCGAGGAGGGCTCGCGACTTCGATGACGCGCGTCTTGCTGGGAGCACCGTCCTCATACTCGATTATGCAGACCAATTCAGTCGGTCCTGGCGGTGGATCAGCGAAATTCCGGCGAGGCTTCAATCGTCGCCGCGACCTGCGGAAGGTCTTTATGCTTCTCGTACCACTGCTCGAGACTGATGTGTCGCTCTCGCTGGACGATGATATATCCTCCTCTAGGCGCGAGAGCTCGTCCTCGACCGCGCCGGTCGCGCGCGGTGGTAACTGCGGACCAACCGCGGCATCATCGTGCGGGACGACTGTGACGTGAGGCCAGTATCTTGGTGCAACCACGAGATGTGTGAATACCTCGCTCACGTCGAAATCGTGAGGACGCTTGACTGAACGAGCCAACCAGTCGATCTGGGGCTGATACCGGGCCAACCATGGGAAACCCAGGATACAATCAAACGCGTAATTCATCTCGATCACGAGAAAGCCATCATTGCTGTGAAAACCGTCGAATGGGTATGACAACGAGACCTCGCGTCGCGCAACGCGGCGAGCCTTGCCATCGGCAAGCTTGATTTCCACCTCGCCCGGACCGTTCCGGACGCGAACACTATCGGGAAGCACCGACAGGCACGACGCGCGGAAGAAGTTGTTCGTCGCACCTGAATCCAGGAGCGCGCGGAGAGGTCGCCGGGGGCCGGCGACAAGCAGACTTACGATGATCAGTCTCGAGTCACCGCTGGTAGTGATGGCATTGAAGTGTGCATGAAGCACAGGGGGGCTAGGAGATCTGTCTGCCACCGGTGGACCCGGCCCTCCGTTCCAACCAGTAGGGCACCCCGCCCCTACTGGTCCCGGCCGTGGTTTTGGTTGCGCGGCCGTGGTTGCTTTGCCGGATGTGGAATGCTCCACATAGGTAATGACGGGAGCCGGCGCGCGGCACACCGCCGCGCGATGTCCAGACTTCCGGCACGGGAAGCAAACCATCGGGCGGTCGTCTCGGCTACTTCGTTCTCGCCTCGAGGGTGACCACTGCTGGCGCTGTGACGCCTCAACGGCGTCGACCTACATGGGTTCAGGACCCGACTGATGAGTCTCTGTGGAGGTTGTCCTTGCGTACGACGATGTCACCACATAGTCCTCGCGTAACGCGTGAGCGAAAGCTTCTTCCAGGGTCGCGGGTTCAGCCCGCGTAAAGCAGTATCGTGTCATGCCTTCGCCCATCCCGGATACGAAAACATGGACTTGGGACGCCATGTCAATCGGCTTCGTGACGATGCGCGACACGAGGTGGCGTGTTTTCTGGACATAGTCGCGCATGGACATCTTGCCTTGCTTGAGGGCGAAGAACGTCGTCCGAACGCGTGACTCGTCTTGGGGTGGTTAAAATGCGATACGAAGGTCACTCTGGACTGTCTCCAGAGTTGGGAACGCGTGTTGGTCGACGACGAGCTTGCCGAGGGCCCATTCCTTAGCCTTGCCGGAGAGGCGGGATAGTAGAAAGTTCACTTTGGCTGATGACGCCTCGATTAGTCTCGAGGCGATCGCGATATCAATCTCTCTGAACCAGCGGTTCAGAGGAAGACGATCTGGGCCCGTCCCAGAATATGAAGAGGTCTCCATCTTCACGGCGTCGTGCCGTGATGGTTGCGAGGGAGTTGGTACTCGCCGCTTTGCTTCGGCGAGCTCGCATACCATGAACGCTTGGATGGCTTGGCGATGCTGGTCAAGCGTCGCTGAGCTCAGCAGCGACGTGACGACCACTTCTCCTGACACCGCCGCAAGGCGGTGGGGCGCTTGCCACTCGATTGACGTGAGATGGGGGGAAAGCTGCATGCTCCAGCGTCATGGCTGGAGTTCCAGCGGGCTGGTTCTCACTCATCTCGAACTTGATCATGGGAGGACTACGAAGTGCTACCAGGTGTAACGGGCCTGGCGTATGTCCGTCACTGGCTTACACCTAGCTGTCGAGGAAGCGTCTTGTTGTCAGTAAGACTGAGAACTAAGTATTAAGTCGGAGGTAAATTCAACTTTGATTTATTATTAATCCGGGTGCGAGCCCTTAGGACCAATGTGAACCACTCAAATAAAGGTCGACAGCTGATTGGCTGAAAGTGGGGTCTGGCTCCCCCACTTTCATCCAATCAGAGGATGACGAGTCAGCACACGCTAGTCGTGTGCCGATCATGCCTACTTATATAATATCAGAAAGATGTCTAGATACTTATGTAAATGGAGGGCCCATTACACGCACGCTTTTGGCTTGCTAATCCTCAAGCCATGTATTTAGTCATCATCTCCTTCATGAATTCCAAACAGATTTCCCCCGTGACACCCCTCAACTATCTCGTAGTATAGCGGTCCAAAATCTGGTGAAGTGTGGTGAAGTGGATTTGAGAGATTTGGCAGTGGAATATCCGGGAAAAATCCATTGGACGTGATTGGATCCGACGTGATGTGATTGGATTGGATGACGAGCTGATGTGGATAGATCTAGTCACGGATTCAGTTGGCTGATTAGATTGAAGGAGATAAGTGGCACCTGGGGTGGGACGTGATGGATGGATTGGCATACGATCTACACATATACCGCTTGGGAGGATTACATGTGGATATGGATGATGTGGGACTGGCGCGATTGTAAGATGGGTGCGGCGGTATGTCTATATATGCTATGGGAACTGATGATCTAGATCTAGATGTATGGATCTAGATCAAACTCTATATCTGCGAAGTCCAGGACGATTCGCAAATCAGGTTCCACCTAGGGAACTTGGATCAAGGCTTATGGACCTAGATCCATAGGCAGATCCGAGTGATCTGGGATCTAGAGATATTATGACAGAGCTGGGTGATGATTGGAGGATTAACAGCATGGAGTAAGGTTGGATATATTATGGTTATGCTTATTACGAAGTATTACTACTGGATCAGATATGGGAGCCCTAGATCCAGGAGATCTAGCCGACCTGGGATTAGATCAGCGTGATGTGGCCTATTAAGGCGTGATATGACTCGGGAGACGCGCGATCTGGATACTATGGGGCATGATTACGATATTGGTGGAAACAGTGGCCCAGATCACGATAGTACGACTAGTGATCTAATGTTTATGGTTCAGATCCAGGGTGATCTGCAAAGATGTCGACTGCTATGATGGTTAGGAACGAGAAGGGACAATAATCAGGATAGCGTAATCAGTCGATGTGTCGTTAAGGATAGGATACAGGATGGGATAGGTCTTGACATTAAATCAGAACCGAATTTGCATTTTAGGACACAAGTACTTCGCTACGCGCCTGGAAACGGGAACTACTTTGGCTCTACGATATTAATAGCGAGTTAGATGTGTAGATCTAGCGTGGTTGATAATATCTAGATAGAAGCAGCCAATAGGAGATTGATAAGTTCGAGGTTGGTGCTCTACGGTTAATCGGCAACAGTTGGGATCCACCCGCAAATTGACCATGCCTTGCACTTGGTGGTGTAGCGGGATCAGCAACACGCCTAACTCGCTATTAATACCGTAGGGCCAAAGTAGTTCCCGTTTCCAGGCGCGTAGCGAAGTACTTGTGTCCTAAAATGCAAATTCGGTTCTGATTTAATGTCAAGACCTATCCCATCCTGTATCCTATCCTTAACGACACATCAACTGATTATGCTATCCTGATTCTTGTCCTTTCTCGTTCCTAACCATCATAGCAGTCGACATCTTTGCAGATCACCCTGGATCTGAACCATAAACATTAGATCACTAGTCGTACTATCGTGATCCGGACTACTGCTTTCACCAATATTGTAATCATACCCCATAATATCTAGGTCACGCGTTTCCCAAGTCAGATCGCGCCTCAATAAGCTAGATCATGCTGATCCAATTCTAGATCCACTAGATCTCCCTGATCTAGGGCTCCCATGCCTGATCCAGTTGTAATATCTCGTAGTAAGCTTGATCGTAATAAATCCCAGATTATTCCATACTGTCAATCCTTAGATCACCTCCCGATCTTGCCATAACACCCCTGGATCTCGGATCACTCGGATCCGCCTATGGATCTAGGTCCATAAGTCTTGATCTGAATTCCCTGAATGGAACCTGGTATATGAGCTGTTCTGGACTTCACAGATATAGGCTTTGAATAGTATCACTGCATTTAGATTTCGACCACTTGTTCCCCTAGCATTATAGGCATATCGCCCCACCCATCTTATAATCACGCCAGTCCCACATCATCCATATCCGCATATAATCATCCCAACCCTTCGGATCTGGATATATGTGTAGATTGTATGCCAATCCATCCATCACGTCCCACCCAGAGTGTCCCTTATCTCCTTCAATCTAATCAGCCAAATGGATCCGTGACTAGATCCATCCACATCAGCTCGTCACTCAAGCTAATCACATCACGTCGGATCCAATCACGTCCAATGGATTTTTCCCGGATATTCCACTGCCAAATCTTTCAAATCCACTTCACCACAACTTTGTACAGCGAGACAGCTTCATTTCATCGAAATATATCGCCTCGTACAACGTGTTCTACCCAAATTTCTGTGGCAGTTCAGCAGCATAGCGGTGGCGCTCTTCAATGGCATGCTCGGAGTTGCTGTCACGGGAAAACGGCGAAAACTACCCCGTCTAAACCCTGCTGTGCGTTTGGGATGCCGAGACATTGTTCGTGGATGTGTGGCGAAGCGGTTCTGCGAAATCGCAAGATCGCAGGAGTCCTCTTGCACACTGCGCCCGAACTGCCGACTAACGGAGGGGGTACTCCGATCTTCCGTGAAGTTACTTGATCTCACCTTGTTTACCCGTCGGTGGGACTAGATCGCTCCTCGGGTGATCTCGATTAGACGCGCTTGTTGTTGATCTTGCTGTCTGACAGGACAGCGGGAGAGGTGGCAGCAGCGGGGATACTTCTACTCGCTGCGCCGCGTAGTTTTCGAACTTCGATCTTGGTTGTACTTGGTCGATCTTGCTCTGACCAGTGTCGATCTTAGCTCGGGGGGTCTTGTGGTCGGTGTGTGACCTTTATCCAATAGTTCCAATGCGTGCTAGCCGCTTCCTATAGCGGGATCTTGAGATTTGAGGGTTGACGAACGTCCAGCCAAGCAATCTGGGCGTAGGGGTTCTACTTGGTGTCGATCTTGAT
Source organism: Phytophthora palmivora (assembly GCA_008079305.1). NCBI lineage: Eukaryota > Oomycota > Peronosporomycetes > Peronosporales > Peronosporaceae > Phytophthora > Phytophthora palmivora. The sequence continues at coordinate 37,947 of VOQZ01000231.1, read as the reverse complement.
CCTGCGTGACGTCGGTAGGGCCAATCTAGTATATCCCTACCCGGAAAAGCGAAGGAGAAGGAAGACTTGCGAAGTAGAAGGTGAAAACAACTCTGAATTAATGGTTAATATCCTACGCTTCCCATCTGTGGCTATCCATACCGCACTGGCTTCTTCATATCCATAATAAAGTTAAGATCGATATTTACCTGTCAGGATCGATATCGCGTGGGTACAATCGCCTTGGGCAGGGATGATGGCACACGCATTCACTGGGTCATTATAGTGAGTGTCGCTATATCGAGGATCACCGAAGAGAGGGATTGCTCTTGATCTTGATTGACGGGACGAGATCGAGATCGGAAAACTTCTTATCTGCTTCACCACAGATGGACCTTAACTTTGTAGGTTAGATTAATGAAGGCGCAAGTACGTTGCAGAGATATCGTATTGAAGATAAATTGAAAACGCGCGGCAGCAAACAACATCTCCCGCGTTAATTTGACACGGCGGCCTGTTTTCTTGCGTGCACGACTTGCTGATTTATTCAGGTGCCGCGACACTGTGCTTTGGGAATAGCCCACACTCTTCCCGATCTCGTTTTTCGACTCAAGCTCCATAATAATGGCATGTTCTCCCTCGGTAAGCCGCTGCCACTTCTGACCGTAGTCAGCAACACGTCGTAGCCACCGCTCTTCTGATGCTGTCATCACGTGCTCCCCTCCTTCCGCAGCTAGACGCAGCAGGTCAAGTTGGTGTTGCTGATCCACTCATTTCCGATCTAGGCGCTCCATTTGCTTTCTAGTCTTCTCGGCAGCAAGCCGGGCCATCTGATATGTCATCGTGAGCTCCTCGATATGGCGTTTGACCCTCTGACGAGACTGGATACCTATGAGCTGCAACTCAGGATCTACGACAACTTCAGGCGACGGTCGTGGCCGCGTGCGGGGTCTTCATCGTGCCATCTTGCGAAATGGGAACAACGCGGCTGATCCAGTTGCATTAGGTTTCTACAGCATGCTGCGTTTCGCTAAAACGTATTCATTAGTTTTGTCAACCACGGAACGGATGAGTTTTGTCTCAAGTATACATTAGTTTCGTCATCGGTATGCAAGTCTTTTGCATTCGACGGTACTAGTTTCACTACCGGTACCAACGTAACAATTCATTTGGCCGCGCCTTGAAATGTTTGACCATTCGTTGAAACGTTTGACCGTGCCTCAACGCCTAGGTCGTATCACTTTGAAAATGGCCTCGAAATTAAACCCAATTATCGTACACTTTGTGACGGGGTCACACGAGCACCTTGCTTGAGGAAGCGTGCTATTAAGAGTATACAAACTCTAAGTGAACGGTAGTTCACTAGTCCCTGGTCTGAGGGGACTTAATAGCCAGTTTAGAGTAGATTTTAGACTGATTTATTTATAGTTAATTAGGTTCATTTGGTCTGTAATACAAACTCCTAATTAACTATACTTTATCCTAATTATGCATATAAAAGGTAGATTAATTACGATTGGTTGGCCCTCAGCCACCTCGACCTACGTGGCAGTAGTGTGGTCCACACCACTCACAACAGAGTATTAAAACAAATACCCACAGAAGTATATCTACTTCTAAAGGCGGTACCCTTTCTAGGGTATCCCTTCATGTAACCCCGTTACATCCTCCCCCACTTAGGTTGGAAACACCCCCAACCAATGAGGAGCTAGGAAGAGAGCTCCGCTCTCTTTCCTATCCTTGTCGATACCCATCAACGAGCCACCGTTGTGGCTTTAAGGCTTTCATTCAGCCTTTTCGCGTGCGCAAGACACCCCGAGGTTTCCACGTCAACCTCTCAAGATGCCTAAGAAGGCAAGCACCCGCGGCGCTTCGGCGCCTTCCAAGTCTAAGACCTCGCGGTCGAAGACTTCTATGGCCAAGTCGAAAGACAAGGCCGCTTCGCGCAAGGAAGTCCGCAAGGCGGCTTCCGAGGCAGGCAGTAAGCGCACTGCGGCTGCTGCCAGACAAGGAGGGAGCCCGCGACGCAGTCGCTCGTGCTCCTTGTCACCCGACGATAGGCCGAACCCAAGGTTCACCTATCGGGACCACAGTCCTGGGGCTGAGTCCCCGGATTTTAACATCCCTATGATCACGGGATCAGAGTCCGACGGGGACTCTCCTGGATCCACCAGGGATCCCTCTTCTTCTCAGGATGCTCCTTCACAGGACGCTCCTGCTGATGATACTGAATCATCTGAAGCAAAGGCAGCTTCGACGAGCTCGTCTGCCAAGAACCTTACCTTAACCGAAGGTAAGGCTCGAGCGCAAGCTGCGAAAGCAGCTTCTCCAAAACGGGCTGTTGAGGGTGCTGCTGCTGCTAAGAAGCGCGCAGCCCCTGGCTCTGCTACCTCAGAGCCTTCAATCGCTAAGGGATTCAAATCCCTGTTCGACTCCTCAGACGAAGACGAAGAGGAGGGGGCTGTCTCCGAGCCCCGAGAGATCTCTAATGATCTCGATGAGCAACAGGAGCGCTATCAAGCTGCTCAACTGCAAGGCACTCCTGTGCCTCCCACGCCGGTGTATCCTCGCGGATACTACCCACCGGATGCGGGGTCTGGGTCTCCCATGTTCCTGTAGCACCTCAAGGCCCCTCGTGGTCTTAACCATGGGCGCACCTCACGTGGCGCCTATGAGCGTATCTTGGTTCAAGATGAACCACTCTTTGTCAGAGACATCGAGGCCGCTAGGTGTGTGCTGCTTGCACCACACCGAATTCCTCTCATGGAATTCACAAGACTTCGGAAGAAAGCGGAAGACCGTGGTGGGCTCTTCCCCATCTGGGGCTACCCTTGGGTACAGCCCGAGAACACCACAACCCAGACCCAGGCAGAAGACCTGTTCTGGAGATGGGTTTCTCTGAAGAACTTTACAGTTCAGGAGTTGAAAGAACTCCGGGAAGATCGCCTGCTGTCCTATGTGTTGGACCAGCGAGATCTTCGTATTGCGTTTGCCCACTTAATTGCTAAGCGGCAACTCCACTCCGTCATGGAGGGACTTAGACAGCAGTCTAAGTCCAGCGCTCAAGATGAGTACGGGTACGGTTCCGTCAACCCAGGCACCGTACACCGTAAGGCGGCTAAGAAGCCGCGGACTACTTACGCCCCGGCTGTTGATCCAAATCTCAACAGCCTTCGGGCAGTCAACCCGGAGCCGGTCTTCCGGCTCCCACGAGTTCTGTGACGAGGGGTTACCCCGCCACTTCACAAGCAGCTGGCGCTTCCCAGAGCGCCGCCGTTCCGGTCAAGGAGGGCAGGAGGAGCTCTCGCACGCTTTTGAGTACGAGGCTCCTTCTCAGCCTTATCCTTCTGGACCCTCAACTTCGGGTCGGGACTCTGTGGGGTCCCTACTAAGCGACGAGGTCCGTCAGCTTCGAGATCGCGTTTATGCGATCGAGATAGCCCTTGGGCTTGGACCTGGTGGTCAGGCTGCCTCTCAGGCTGGCAAGCCGGGTGCCCTTGAGATCCTTCGTCAGGACTTGGACGCTCTTGGTCGTGAGACTCATGAGCTCCATGGGCGCGTTGACCGCCGAGCTCCGGCTGCTGCCTTGAAGGAGCTCCGTCGAGGCTTAGAGACTCTAAGCCATGAGGTGCATGGTCGGATGCCCTCTTATGAGCCGCAGGGGTACTCGTACCACTCGGCTTATGGGTATAGTTCTTACCCAAGTTCTTCTCACTCGGTACCATCATACCCTTCGTATGACTCGCGTGGGTACCAGCCTGCGTTTTACTCGCAGGCTTCGACACCGGCAGCTCCGGTTGTTCAGAGAGCTCAGCCTCGTTTCGAGGAGGTGAGTTCTCACCTTGGCCTTCCTCCGTCCGAGAAGGAAGACCCAGCGGATCGTGATACCGCTTAAGACGCCCCACGTAGAACGTCGGGTGCGTCGCCATTGACTTTGGGAGGTCAATGGTATACGCCGCGCCATGTCTGGCCAGGACCGCGAAGGGTACGATGAAGCGGTGCTTCAGCTTGTTGCTATCTACAGAGCTAACCACCTTTAGCGGTAGGTTTTTAGTGTCTAAAAGGACTAATTCACCTTCCTTAAAAACACTTAAGTTTCCTCTGTTTCTGTCTGAGTACTCCTTTTGTTTGGCTTGGGCTAACGCCATTGCGTCTCTAACCCGGCTGATTAACGTCAGCCTGTTGTCTATAAACGACGACAACTGTCTTTTCAAAGACTCTGGCTCGATTTCCGAGACCTGGGAGGAAAAGGCTTTCCGAGCCTCTCCCCCACTTACGATGGAGGCATCGGTACCTCCCCGCAAGGTTAGCGGCACCTGGGGTGTCGTAACCCATTCAAGTAGAACGGGGTAAACCTCGTTGATGCGTGTACCGCATTGTTTGAGGTCAAACTCAACCATAGGAAGCTGATCCGACCAGGATCGAGGTGCTTCCGCACAGATACTGCGCAGAGTATCTTCGAGCGCGCGGTTGACGCGCTCCGTCTGACCATCCGTCTGCGGATGGTCCGCAGTTGACATCGTCAACTTAGTTCCCAACAATTGGAACAGGGTGTCCCAGAACGCCCCCGTGAAACGCGGGTCTCTGTCCGAGACGATGGTCTCTGGTAGACCATGATTGCAAAACACGCTATGTAGCAACAGCTGTGCAGCTTGTTTCCTAGTGACCTTGTCACGTACCGGAGCAAGATGCACTATCTTGCTCAAACGGCAGACAAACACCAATATGCCGGTGTTGTCCCTGTCATCGGCCGGCAGGCCGAAGACGAAGTCGAGACTCATCGACTTCCAGTAATCGGCTGGCACAGATAGGCTCTGCAGTGGAGCCGAGGCGTGGCCCGAAGGCTTCACCCTCTGACATGTTTCACATGTCTTGACATAGTTTGCCACCCGCTTATACATGCGGGGCCACCAAAATGTCTGAGAGACCATTTGGTAGGTCTTCTCTCGGCCAAGATGGCCACTCATCGGCGCATCATGCACCTCCAGAAGTATGTCATACTTCAGATCCTCGTCGTTTGGAACGCCAACCCGAGGAGGATCTCTAGGGTCTAGTCTGTAGTGGAGTAACCCATCGGCCAGCTCATAACGATGGAGCTGCGCCCGCTGTCGAGGCGAAAGCCTGTCGACTGTGGCGTCCTTGCCATCGGACAAGAACTGCACCAGTGGTGTGTAGTTCTCGTCCTCCTGATACGCTAAGCGTATCAGATCGTATAGATCTGTCGTGACCCGACTGACACGAGCTAGCTCATAGTCAGGTCGACGCGACAATGCATCGGCAAGCACATTCAGCTTGCCCGGCTTGTATTCAACGCGGAAGTTGAATTCCGCGAAGAATGACAGCCACCTCGCCATCCGCTGCGACAGATGCGGCGAATTGGTGGCAGTCCGCAAGGACGCGTGATCAGTATAGATCACAAAGGGCCTCGTGCCCAAGAGGTGAACTCTAAACTTGACAAGAGCGTACTTTATTGCAAGTAGCTCCTTGTCATGAACGGGATAGTTCCGTTCGGCAGCTTTCAGCTGCCTGGTCTGGAGGGAGATGACACGTTCGTGTCCTTCGTCGTCCTTCTGCAACAGCGCACAGCCTATTGCATAGTCAGAAGCGTCACAGACGACGCTGAATGACTTGTTTTCGTCCGGCAATGTCAGGATTGGCGCTTGCTGTAAACTCGCCTTGATGCTGTCGAAAGCATCCTGGTGCTGTTGCTCCCAGACCCAGTCGGCATCCTTCTTTAAGAGATCCGACAAGGGTCGAGCTAGTTCAGCGTACCCTGCGCTGTACTTATGAAGATAGTTGGCTAAGCCCAACCACTTCCGGAGGTCCTTTTGCGACCTCAGGGTCGGCTACGCCGCTATGGCCTTGACCTTCCCTGGATCGGCGCGTACGCCGACCCTGCTGACAAAGCAGCCGAGGACTTTTATCTCCTCAGCTGCAAAGACGCACTTGTCGATGTTGGCATAGAGCTTATTAGCTCTCATGACCTCGAAAACTCGACGGAGGTGCTTCCAATGCACCTCCATAGCCGTCTGGCCACCTTCGGCACGGCTATGGACGAATATATCGTCAAAGTACGTCTGAGCGAACGTACGCAATGGTCTAAACAATTGTGTGACCAAGCGATTGAACGTCGCTGGGGTATTCGATAGCCCCTGTGGCATCACTAGCCACTCCCAGAGCATCCCATTCGGGGTGCTCACTGCGGTGAGAGGAATGTCACTCTCCCGCATCAGGATCTGGTAGTATCCGTCTACCAGATCCAGGGCACTATACAGCGTACAGCCCGACATGTTGTTCAGCAACACATCCTTGCGAGGGATCGGCGTCTGTGCCGGTACCGTCGCATTGTTCAGCTTGTTGTAAGCGTGAACCAGACGCCACTTCCCGTTCGGTTTCCGAACGCAGAAGGTCGGCGTCGAGTGCGGGGACTTCGACTCCCGCACCATGCCCGACTTCGCCTTCTCGGCGAAGAAGGCATCCATGACCTCGCACTGCTCGCGAGGTAGAGGCCACTGCCTCGTGACACAGTACTTTGTGCCTGGCACGAGATCAATCTCGTGCAGAACTCCCCGATCCGGCGGGAGTTGGGATGGTGGGTGCTTCGACACCACATCCGAGTGTTCCTTCACAAGAGGATACACTGGATCTTCCGGGTTCTTGAGAATCTCAGAACCCAAGCGCGTTGCACGCTGCTTCGTGAACCCCTCCAGGACATCCTCGTCCATTACGGAGGAAGAGTTCAAATCTTCAGGAGAGGTCTACGGCTTCAGGAGCACCATCTCCGCAATCTCTCCGGCCTTCAACTCGGCCAGGAAGTCCTTCATGGACAATTCCTCGAGGTTCAGCAGCGCTGGCACCTCTGGCAGTGCCTCCAGATGGACGGCACCTGCCCTAACTTGACGACCGGACACGCCGTCGAAGACATGGGATTGTTCTTCGACCGGCCGTGCCGGTGGAGTCTCAGACTCCGAGTGTGGTACTTGGTTATCCACACGGGAGGTGCTCAACGGCACCTCCGCACTCGTACTGGTCTTCTTGACCCCGCGTGGAACTACGTTACCCACGCTAGAGACGCACGCTGCGCTCTCAATCTTCTTCTCGGTCTCTTCGACCTCGTGTGGAAATATGTTACCCACACCGGAGGCGCTCTCAGCGTCCTCCCCAGCAGCCTCAGCTGCTTGCGGACCTATGTTACCCGCCTGGTCAGTGCCGTCCGGCACTGCCACAGTCGAAGCCCGTACGGAGCGACGACTCTCAGCGTTGGGACTTGCCGTCGTAGCAAACCCACACGCTTGGCAATGAGCCTTGGCCTCACGACCGGTTGCGAGGCTCATCGCAACATCTTCACTGGAGTCAGTGACTCCCAGTACTTCTTCGGGCGCGTATGCGCCTTGGCGACCGTCTCTGGCACCCCAGTCCCGGACAGAGGTGGGAACATTACTCACCAAAGCTCTGTCGGAGACTGCGGGCCGGCTAGCCCCAATGGCTTTGCCGCGCCAATCGATCCAGGGCTCGTGCTTTTCGAGCCACAGCATGCCCAGGATCAAGTCGTACTTGTCCATGTTTAGGACAAGGAACGACTCCGTGCTGTCAACGTCTTCAAACTTTACAGCCAGGTCCATACGGACCCCAGGTACGTTAACCACCGTACCATCGGCCAGTCTTACCAAGACCTGGCCCCTGCCTTCGCTTTCACGCAAAGCGTCGGCATACTTGTCGCCATTCCGCGCGACCGTCTGGCGTTGAGCAAAGTTTGTCGACACCCCAAAGTCAATCAGGACTCTAATGGGATCTCCATATCCCCGTACACTCGCGTGTACCACGAGCAGTCCGCCGCTGCTCTTTCTCGTCTCGAGAGCACCCAGGCTCTCAGGGACTAAGCCTCCATGGCGTGCGCCGTCCGCACTCCTACCATGGGGACTTAGATCTTCCCCAGTAGGGCGCCCCGCCCCTACTGGTGACCCCAGTTCCCCTGGCTCTTTGGTCGCGGCTTCTGCCACGGGCCCCTCGAGCCCCTAGGTTTGGAAGGGAACTTCCTTTGCCCTCCCGCAGGGCAGCATGTTGCATGTGCCCGAACTTCCCATATCCGTAGCAACGGATGGAGCTCTGTACGGCCGTACCCAGTTCTATGGGTACCGGCCCGGTTCTAGCTCCAGCTGCTGGAGCTCCTTGCACTGCGCCTGATGACGCATTGTGGCCTTGCCACACGGACGTAGGAGTACGAGCCTGTCGGTGGCTGTACTCCTCTTGGAGGGCGATCTGTATCGCCTCCTCCATAGTGTTCGCATGCACGCGGAACAACTGTGTGCGGGATGGGCCCACCTTCAGGCCATCCATGAACACTGTCACCTTGATGTGTTCAGGTAGGGGGTTCCCCACCAGAGATGCAGCGAGTACTCGCATCTCTTGGATGTACTCATGCAGCTCACGCTTCCCTTGTTTACAGGCAAGGAAGCGCGAGCGCTGGCGATACTCGTAGTTCGCCGGAAGGAAGGCGGCTCTAAGCTGTTGACACAGCTGAGCTCAGGTTGTGAAACAACCCGGCGTTGTCGCTTCGCGCGTGTACGCCCAGGACTTCGCCCGACCTCCTAGGTTGGACAGGGCGAAAGCGACCCGAAGTCGCTCGGTCGAGATTAGAGCCGCGTCCATCGCGAGCTCGACCTCTCGGACCCAGAAGTGGAGGTTCTCTCCCTCCTTTCCCTCATATGGATTAACCTTAAGCCTCAACGCTTAGGTTGGGCTGGCTTCATCTCAGCCACGGGGTCTGCAGCCCCTGTACGTGGGCGATAAGCCCTCTCTCGTACGTGTCGAACGCCTCGATGCGTTCGACCTGCTCGGCCGGCGTAGCAGCCGCCAAGCTTCGGAGGGCATCTCCTCCAAAGATGCCCACCATCTTCCGGACCGACTCAAACTGAGAGTCGGTCAAATGAGGAAACTCCCCTCTATCCATCCTGGCTTACCTTGTAGGAGCCACAGAGGATTCAGGTAGTCAATCTACCCGCGTAGGCGTGGATAGACTACAAGTAATACCAAGCGTGACGAGGTCACACGAGCACCTTGCTTGAGGAAGCGTGCTATTAAGAGTATACAAACTCCTAGTGAACGACAGTTCACAAGTCCTAGTCTTAGGGGACTTAATAGCCAGTTTAGAGTAGATTTTAGACTGATTTATTTATAGTTAATTAGGTTCATTTGGCCTGTAATACAAACTCCTAATTAACTATACTTTATCCTAATTATGGATATAAAAGGTAGGTCAAATACGATTGGTTGGCCCTCAGCCACCTCGACCTACGTGGCAGTAGTGTGGTCCACACCACTCACAACAGAGTATTAAAACAAATACCCACAGAAGTATATCTACTTCTAAAGGCGGTACCCTTTCTAGGGTACCCCTTCATGTAACCCCGTTACACACTTCCTCCGTGGGGCTACCATTTTTCGTAGCTCCACCTGCCATCGCATGTAATTGCAGAGCTTCTAAGCAAAACAGCAGCACGTTAATTCATCCCAGTGTTAATAAGGTTGGAGATGAAGATGGAGACCCCGGTCGAAAGCTGTCTCGTCTTCTGCTCCAAGCCTTAATGCTCTTGGACGCAATAAAGTGCTCCACCAAGATCTGTCCTACTCGTGCGCACGCACGATCGGGACTACGTACCAATCGTGTACTCGTTCATGAAATCGGAAAAGGGTGGATGCGAACAAGATCCTCATCAAGACTACACACCTGCTGCGATTGTCAAGGTTACAAATAAGCATCCAGGGGACATACCGTGCAGCATGATCGTGGTGTTGGAGGAGGCTACGAAGCTTCAGTTGTTCGACGGCTGCCGTCAGAAGAATAGGAATCCTGCCCCAGCATCGGTGGTCGAGCTTCAACTTAGGTGGTGTAACCTCTTTCGTGGAGACTTGATTCACTGCAGCGTGGCCTACTCCATGGTCAACTTTCGCCCGCACTGCTACGCAACCATAGAAATGTCGAGTTCGTCCCCGATATAGTTGCTGGTGTCAATGAGAACGAGTTTACGTATGAACAGTGCGGACATCAAGAAACAACGTCGGCGAGAATTTGTCAGCACCGATTCAACTGTGCAAGAAACCCCCGAAGGCCATGTACGTGTCTGCAAGAATCGACACAAGGAAGCACCGCGCAAGTGCCCTCGATGCGTCAAGACATACAACGATGGAGGATATCGCTACCGCCACAAAAATCCCTGCCCTGTATGCCAACGCAGGATTCTACCGAGCTATAGGCACGGGTAGGTTCGAATACTGGTAACAAAATACAACAACGAGGTCATCGAAAACTATTTGCTCTTTCGTAAAAAAACTGAAGAGGAAAAAGACACGTATTGTCGTGATTATTGAGTACCTACCGTAAATGGACCCCACACTATAACTGAAAAAGAAGCAGTAGAAAACGCAGTCCAACGAGGAAGCCTGTTTGTCCGGTGTTGTTACCTATACCAGTGATGGCCAAAAATACATTGCTGGGTATTGTAAACAAATTTAGAACATGCAATATCTACTGCAACTACTCTCCGGCTCTGCAGTAAGTATTGCAGTATCTGGTGGTTTTGCAATACTATTGCAATACTATCCCTCGACATGAGCCTTGCTGCAGCTGCTGCACCCCTTCATCGCCTGGGAAACCATGTCGGCGGTCCAAAGGAATCGGTTGTGCTTGAGAAATAGAATTTTCTCGAAGTTCACAGGCGTCAGGCGCTTCCTAGTGAATCGAAGAACGTGTTTCGCGCTGCTGAATAGGCGTTCGGCTGAAGCAGACGTCCCTGCAATGAATCGCAGATCAACATACTCTTCAGCTTGCTCCAGACGCTGCCGCTTTCGCTCGTGGAGCCTCTCGGCATAGTTGCGCCGGTTTCCTTGTGTAACGGCTGGCTGATGACAAAGCGTTTCACCAGCGCTCGTTCTTCCAATGTTAAACTACGTCGTCGGCGAGAGAGACGTTGTAGTAGAAACGGACATCGCCATGAATGCGGTCGATCGAAAATGGGCTGGAGTAGAGGGCCATGGCGTTTGCTGGGTAGAAGACAAAAACCAAAATGAGACCTGCTCTGGCCACAGCTAACGCGTTCGCGCCCAAATTTGGAGGCCGAGCTCTCGTGGCCACCCGATGACCTCGTAGTAAAGCACTCGACGCGCAATCAGTGCGACATTTGAATATCATCTTAAAAAGGGATCTAGAGATCGCTGGAAAATAAGTACTGCAGTATCCGGCGGCGCTGCAATACGTATAGCAATACCTCAGAGCGCTTGCAATACAGTATTTCTACTGGTATTGCAAAATGCCAATACCCCCAATACATTTTTGGCCATCTCTGACCTATACAGTGAAGCCTTGAGGAATCACGTAATTCCCTTGTGGTGGAGCACGTGCTCGGTTGCGGGCTATATCTTCCAGGAGTGTGACGTACTGCGAAGCGTGGCCTCCATTCACGTCTACGACGATTGGAATATTTGGAAGGGCTTTCAGGAAAGCTCCGTCGAGCTTGCGGTTTTATAGCTCGAACGGGTTGTTCGTACGGTTAACAATCGTCCGCTGGACACCATGAACATTTCGCAGCTGCGGCGTGTATGTCTCCAACCACGTCGTGCGGAGCCAGCCATGCGTACTAGAGATAGGTAGAAGCAGTAGCGAATCGAATTTATCCTCGCGCTTGTGTATACGCTTAAACCTGTAGCAACATATATTGAAAGGACACACTTGGTATTAGAGGTAATTGAGTTTCACCGCGATTACCGGTAATATACGGTACTGTTATTAAAATATGTATTTTACGGGTCAGGTAAGGGTCTGCCTGACCCTGGAGCCAACCACTTAACCCCCCAAACCCGAAGCCTTGTATTAGCCACGATAAGAAAAAGGGCTGATCCTGTATTAGACACGATAAGGATTTTAGACTTGGCTTTTGTATGGCGGCATACAAATTTTCCGTCAACTAGGGGAAGGTGATGTGTGTGCAGACGGTGGATCATGTGCAGAAAAGCTGTGCTAGTGTGCATGGGATGCATTTTCAAAATAGTAGCTGAGCGAGGTAAGAGAAGCGCGCCAAGTACCTTGATTAGAACATGAAGGTTTTCGGCACGCCAGACCAAACGGTTGGCAGTCATTCGAGATTTTGCGCGGCGGGTGAGATGTCGGCTTTTCGCCGCCGCTGGTCGGAGCTGCTGAAGGACGGGTGGTCGTCAAAGCGGCCGCGGGGACTCGAGACGGAGCACACGTACTGCCGCCCGGGCAAGACAAGGACTGATGTTCGCGGCGTGGACTACTTCGTCGGCTCTGAGGAGCTTATGACCTATCTGGATGAGATGGACAAAGGTATGGGAGGCGCTTACGGATCGAAATGCAAGCCTGTGACCGCTGTTGTGTTGCCGCAGGTGAAATGGCGCGTCAGGAGGAGTCCAGAAAGGACGTGCCGCAGACTGGGGAGCAGCAGACGAATGCAACGACCGAAGGTAATGCAGCAGTTCTTGTCCCGTACACGTTAATGCTTATGCTAATGGTGTATCATGTATTACTCAGTTACTTCGAGAGAGATATCGGCAACCGAGCCAAGTCTGGTTGCAACGGAGCCGACACAACCTGCAATAGCATTTACTGCAGCAACCACGCAAGGTAATGATATATTTATTGGTCATGTCTTATACTGGCGAAGATCTCGTTCTTATCCTGTATCCTGTACTTGATAGCAATCCCGGCTGTTGCATCATCCACTGAGGCGATCGAACTTGCTTCTCGAAGTATGCATGGGCGGGAGGCAACGTCAAATGCTGGTACGAAATTCAGAGCTGGGATCTGGATTGGCTCATAACTTACAGATCCTTGTGCTTTTTGATAGCCGACGAAGAACCCGAACAACAGATGCGTAACCTGAGCGCTGCGTTTGACGAAGTAGCTTCGGATGAAGAGCCTCGTCAACGCCACTGTCCCACTTCTCCGAACATAATGAACAGCGACAACTCATCGGATTCGACTGGAAGAGTTGAAGAAGAAGAAGCTTATGTCGACGTCGAGTCCGTTGAATCGGACACTTGTCTTGGTATGTTATCCTGTCCAATACACCATAGGCACTAGCATTAACCTGTATTTTGCTGGTAGATGTCAATGTTACGAAGGACGATTGCTCTTCAGAAGACTACGTCACTTTCGACTCTGATGGCGAGAACGACGATGGCTTTGGAGACGACGAAGACCTGTTTGACTGCGATATGAACGAGAACTACGAAGATCCGGACGACAATGGAGCATTTCTCACTGACATACTATTCGATGATACACTGCTGGCGTCCGTTGGTGGTGCAGAGGGTATTACGGTAGATAATCTGAGCTTGAGATGTAATGCTGCAATCCTGGAAGAAATGGCTAAGACTGGATGGCGTGGCGCGAGGACCCAAGTTCCATTTCCCTATATGGATGGTCCATACGAGGATCACACTCTGTATTATATGCGTGATGACTATCCAAATATATTTGAAGGTTCGTACGGTCCAACCCCCGAAGCTATCGCAGCCGCTACTACGCCGGCTGGTGCGCTATTCTACTTTATGACTCCCCATTTGTGGGAAGCGATCTCGGAGAGGAGTGAGGAGTATTTCGAGGAGAAACTTGACGAGCGTGTGGCAGGCCAACACGCAAAACAAGTGGCACGTGAGCGTAAAAAACCTGGCTTCCGCCGACAAACTCCACTGGAAATCCGAGCCAAACTTCAGCAGTCGCCGCCAATCACCGGCCGAGACCTGTGTGTGTTTATCGGGCTGCTTGTCGCTCGGACAATCTGCCCGAACAAGGAAAAAATACAACACCACTGGAAGACTACTGATGAGGGGGCTGTCCCTCGAGGCTGCTTCGGACGTTTCATGACGCGCGACCGATTCGCTCACATCGCTCGCAATCTGCACTTCAGCAGCAACGCCGATCCGCGAGCTGCCACAGACCGAGCATGGAAACTTCGGCCGGTGATAGAAGCTCTCCAAGAAACATTTTTGTCTGGGTACAGGCCACCGCCCGTCATGGCCTTTGATGAAGCCATGCTGCCGTCAAGGTCGTCGTTCAACAGAATGCGCGTCTACATGAAGGACAAGCCGCACAAGTATGGCACCAAGTTGTTCATGTTGTGCTGCTCATTTTCAGCTTATTGCCTACGGTATGTACTGGAGCGTGTCAATAGACACGCTCCAATTTTTTTTGAAACGTCAAGTCTGTTATCATGTCTAACACTGTTTGGTGGTGATGGTATCCTGTATGATACAGGTTTGAAGCTTACTTAGGCAAAGCTGGAACAGTTGATGGAGTGGCGCTACGCGACGAGAAGACCGGTCCTGTTGCGGTTGTGCGCAACCTTCGCGCTGCGTTTGGAGATCGACATCGTCGGCATATGCGACTAATTGTCATGGATCGGTTCTATACGTCCATTCCGCTTGCTATGCAGCTGCTTACTATGAGCTACTACAGTGTTGGAACTGTTATGATAGGACGCAAAGGGCTGGCCGCACAGATTGTTCCAGATAAAAAGAAGAAGAAAAAGAAGGAACAGTCGCGACCGAAGGGGATTGACCGTGGCACGTTCACGTTCGCTGAGTCGACACTTGTGCCCAAGATGACAACGACCAAGTGGTGGGATAACCGACCGGTCTATCTGCTGGCTACTGGTGGTAGTACCGAGCTTGATCGTGTCGTGCGTCGAGCCCAGACTGGGATGCAAGAGGAGGTAGCATGTCCACGGCTCCTCAAGGACTACCAGACCTTCATGGGAGGTGTCGACGTCCACGATCAGTTGCGACTTCAGCGGTTAGTGTTGATGTCGACTATCGTGTATTATACAGGTTTACCTCATGCTAATCATGTATTGTACGTTCGTTTACCAGGTACTCGCTTCAATTAGCTGTTCGTTTCAAGAAATATTACAAGAGTCTCTTTCTGGGCTTGGTTGACCTCGCTCTTGTCAACGCGTTCATTGTCTACAACTACGCACGCATCGCTGAAAACAAGGCCAAGGTCTCGCACGTTGCCTTCTTGAAGCAGCTGCACCTCGAGCTGTGCCAAATAAGCCCGAGTGACTGGGAGGGGTTCCTGCATTCCCCTGGCCAGGTGTTCACGCCAACTAGGCAGCGTGCGGCAGCTACCTCGACGCACATGCCCATCCAGACTGAAGACACGCGGAAAGGCAACACGGAGGGAAGTAAGAAGCGCAGGCAACGGGCTTGTAAAGTCTGCTCGCTGCTCAAGGACAAGGTGACCGGTGGCGACACATCCTACAAGTGCAGCACATGCGTGCTCACAAAGACGGATGAGAAGACAGGTAACGTCATAAAGTCTCCAGTTTACCTTTGCAATAAGGTAAAGCATTCGGTGAGCGGACAGGCGCGAACCTGTTTCGAGATCTGGCACTCTTGCTGGAGGAACGGCGCTCTCCGGCCAACTCGGGGGAAGCGCAAGCTTCGAGTTCGCGCCGCGGAAGAAGAAGAGGTGGTTGACAACGAAGCGACGCCACAACGCCGTCGAGTGGCTGCAGACGTGAGCAATCGTTGATTGCAGGCGGGAAGGCGGTCACACCAGCATTGATTGCTGAAGGCGCTGAATTTTTGACTTGATTTCAATAAACATATTGAGCGCTACCTCGCGAGTCTAAATGTCGACAAAAATATCCGTGTCTCTTTCACAGCGACGCACGGTCTCTATTTCCACTTGCATTTCTCTTGCCGAGCAAGACATGATATCACTGGATATCACGTATAGCACCCATGACTCTGGACATGATAAGCTGGTCGATACACGATAGCAAATCCGCCCACTGCAAGGGGTGGGGGTTTGCATGAGTTTTGTAACCGGACACGATAAGTTTTATCTTTGATTTCGTAGGGAAACCCTTGCCCTTATATACACGATAGTTCGCCCTGTAGGCGCAACTTTTTCCCTTCGGGTTTGGGGGGTTAAATATCCATGCCCGACCCAACACCTTGTCACACCCACAGAAGACCCGAAAAATATAAAATGGAGTGATCCGTATAAACTCACAATGAAGAGACCCACGAAGAAGAGTAACTAGGTGCAACACAAAGATCAAACATGCATGCTCTGCTGTGAACACATGTTTTCTAGGTAGTTTGAAACTGCAGCTCAACATGTGAACACCTATGGAGCGGAAACAGACAGCGCGACTGGTTTTACGGTCGAAAGTCTACGGTAGCGAGACTTTTTTTCAAGAGCGCTTTATGAACGGCGTGTTGTTCCCGTCCTACGTTGCTAATGACTTGCTGATCCAGAGTTTGTTCAACCCGTTGCTCAACATGTTCATCCGCAAGATTCTCGATGGCAAAAGCTGTTTCGTTCTTTACGAGATCCCGAAAGAACTCCGTGGACAAAAACTGTTGTATGGTGATCTCTGTGAGTACATGACGTCCGGGGTAGCGCATACGCTTCCGATTGGACTTCTTCGCGCAAAAAGTTGGTCCAGGAGGTGCGCAATATCAATATGTGTACACATGTTCGTCATCCGATACGATCGCGTATTCAGGAGACAATATTTTGCTCTCATGAACGTTATGGCTCTCAATCGCCTAGCGAACAAGTTACAGCGCCGTTTTCAAAACCGCACTAAGCCGTCCATGACACTGACAGACCTTGTAGAGACCATTTCACGGCGTCGCAACTGTGAACAAGTCTGTGAAATGAAAAATGGGATGACTTTATTGCATGGCCTCCACGAAGAGATTATCGTTAACGACTGTTTAACAGAATTTGGTGAAAACTATGCCTACAGCTTCGCCATCTTTTCGACTAGCAAGTCAATTTTCTGCTGAAGGTCCAAACCAAGTTTCTCCATCTTTTCTTCAACTCCAGCTAAGTGAATAGCGAGATCATGAATCTCTGGACGCTCCTTCATTTTTAATGGAGCAGCATGACTTACTTCATCACCGTCTTGCTTGTTGTGATCTTTAAAAATTCCTTTGACAAGATACGTGATAGTGTTTTCACACTCAACATCGCTAGGTTTTGGGGAGAACAATGATTGCAGCATTTCCACAGTGAGGGGTGTTTCAGGCGTCCATAAACCTTGCGGATTTTCTATCAGTACATCACGAAGCGTCTTCGACCGAATTCTACCCCAGAAAGTCACTTGGTGGTGCGCTTTCATCCGTAGGATATCGATTACATCTGACAAGAATCCTCGAAGTAAGTTGACAAATACACGTCGAAATCTCCACCACTCCTTTTTCCCCGACTCAGCTTTTTCCACCTTATAAGCGTCGCTTACAATTGCAAGCACAATGTTCAGCAACACGAACATTTCCAATACCATGAAACTCCAATAAAAAGCAAACGAGTAGTCCACGTCGCTGATAACCTTGAGGTCGAACTCGCCGAAGAGCATGTTGACACAAGTCGTCATTGAGATCAGGAGTGAAGAAAATTCATGCACATGACTGCCGAAAAGCACAGCTCCAAATACTGCGTACGCCATGAATATCACGGAGAAAGTCACTGAGAATGCGCCACACTGACGAAGCGCTGTTCCTATCGACCGGCTTACAAGACTTAACCCAGTATGGTTGCGAAATGTGTTGAGAACTCGAAGTCCCTGTATGAACACCGCAGCCGTAGCAAGAATTCGCATCAATACTGATAGACTAGCAATGTACTTGAAGGAATCAATGAGGGGCTTTAGTGTTTCATAGCCACTGGAACTGCCGTCCTGGAGGGAAATGATTTCCTGCTGGAACTTTGGATCTGTCATTTTGAGCTGCGTGAAGACAACCACGACGTAAAATACCAGTACCATCGGCCCATTTAGAACATCGACGGCCAGCCAAGTTAGCTTCCAATTGTCCGAAAAAATGCATGTGTAAAGAATGCTCCAATTTGGAGTCCAATTGTCGTACTGCTGCATTTGGTTGTAGCGTTTCATGGTAACGAGCATCAGCATCCACGGCGAGAACCACAACACGATGAGAATGTCGATCACAATTGTATGTGTGGTAGGATAATGGTCTGCGAGCATTGGAGTCGTGGTGAAGCTAGGTTTAATGTAGCCGCCAGCTTTGAAATCGAACTTCAAAGTTGTGACAACATAGCCCGGAATCTTACTGTTGAGAGTTGGAACGGTGATCAGCAGCTCCTTCGTCGACGCATTAAGCCAGTCCCCCTTGTCCTCCAAGATTTTTCTTGCTTCCATTGCACTGTAGTTGTCTGGCATGACAAAGTCATAAATTATGGTGTCCTCTGAGTCGTAGCATTTTCCGTAGAGTGAACGAAGGAACTGCGCTGTTTTACATTCGTGTTGGTGCATTTGAGTCACCTCAAAACTAACCCCACCCAGCACTTGGTTGTACATGGCGATACGACCCCATTCGTTTTCAGGAAGAGGTTCATTGAACGGATCCTCCGTTACGAATACCGCAGGGACAAATGTATTGTTGAGCCAGTTGAGAACATCAGGAATCGCCTCAATGTTGCTAAATTTCACCGGAGAATCGTCAGTGACGGTGTCATCTCCAGAAGTTGCCAATGTTGTTAGCACGGCGTGACTCTGGGAATACATGATTCGAGTCGGGACGTGCACGAAGAGCCCTGTGATAAAAATCACCAAGGATGTTAGTGCGATGACAATTCTTCCTAGATCCCAGGCGTGGTGCGAATCGTGCTGCAAAACGTCGAGGGCGTCGTGAACACTGATTGTTGGAAATTTTTGTTTTGCTTTATCATCTTCCGCGCCCGGGTCTGGTGAAAGGATGACAGAAAAACCTGTCGACGACATGGTTTGTTGGAAGTTTGTACAGGAAATGGACTGAAAGGCTCAGTGTAGGAGACTTGACGTGGATTGTTGTTTAGCTGGTAAAAATGAGAATGGAAGACAAGCTGGGTCGTAGCAGTGCTTCGACCTAGCATGTGCAAGAGGCCAGCTCTCGGTGTCTCCTCAGTTGAAATGCCATGACGAGTGTAGCGTGCTTGTTGACATGTTATCCATGTGCAGTAAATCATCTCAGCCTTACGGACATGCAGAGCTTCCGCTAGCTTGCTACACGCCGGACGATGCTGGTGCGAATTACATTTGCAACCTAGTTGATGTTGTGGGTCTAGGCGATTGAAGTGAAAAGTGCGCTGTTGAGTATCACCAATTTGGTTTCGTCGCATTGAAGCTCACAGGATCAATACTGAGGAAGAGGACATAACGTCGTTCAACGTAGGACGGTAATGAAATTACTTGTGGGATGTCAGCATGCTGCACAGTGCAGCATGGCACTAACGGCTACTTCAAGTCAATTCCATGGATAGCGTTAGGTATATATGTTTTAGAATCGGTCTAGACACCTCATCATTCTCACGGGAACCTAATGAATTCTTGACTCCCACACCATCTCATTCATACCGGACTTCTCCACCGTTAACTTGGTCTTGGATTTTCAGCAAGACCGAAAATGAGCAGACCTGTCGGTGACCTGATACAAAATCTTCCCACTTGTCCTCTATCCGACCTCAATCAATCGCTTGCCTACTGTGAAGTAGTAGTCGACCAAAGCTCTTCAGGTCCTCAAATATGATGAATTCGCATGGGCAGTGAACATCCGTGATGCTGCCAGCAACAACCAGGTACGCCTTGCCATCGACGTTAGAGTAAGGTACATCCGTTTTGAAGTACGCGATCCAGTTTCATAACCCTCCATTGCAGTCAGATGCACAGGAGCATTAGCCAAATAGAGTTTCATGTCCACACGTCCACGATTTCCTACCAAGACAACATTTGAGTAAGTTAATACTTCAACAACGAGCTAATAGTTTAAGTTCTATCACTTCAAGTCCTTACCTCAACACGCTTGTAGATGACATCGGGCTCAGTCACCAAACGAAACATCAGCAACGCTGCTGACTGCTCCGCCAAAGCGTTAGCTACCTGTCTCCCATTGAGGAGACCGATGTTGAGGTCTGTGTTTCGGTCGTTGGTCAGATCTCTTTCTTCAGGTCGTAGTATGACAGCCACAAGTTCAATTGAGTTACTCGTTCTCGTTAAACACGAATTCAGTAGCCAGCTCGCAAGTGATTCACTCACCCGTGCAGTCTGGTGGTAAAGTCGCCCGTCATCACCATGATAACCAAAAGACTTTTGGTTCCAACCAGGTTGTCGTCCAACCAGTGGAAAGCTCGCTGGAACAAGTCCCAACGACGTCAGTTCATCCTCTGGTGTCTGTGCTTCTTCCTCACTCTCCGTCGTTCGGTCCACAATCTGAACCTCGAAGTATCCACTCGCCACTAATCCAACCTGACAAGAAATCTACGCCATCCTCGTCCGACTGGGCACGTAGAAGCAGAACGACTGTGCGCAGCGACCACGTGAGCGGAGCTGGCAAAGGACTCTTACTGGCGTTGAAC
This sequence comes from Phytophthora palmivora, assembly GCA_008079305.1. Lineage (NCBI taxonomy): Eukaryota > Oomycota > Peronosporomycetes > Peronosporales > Peronosporaceae > Phytophthora > Phytophthora palmivora. The sequence continues at coordinate 17,582 of VOQZ01000231.1, read as the reverse complement.
GAGCCTACGCCACTGGCGTTCAGATGTGTAAACCGACAATTGCTGACTACGACTCCTCAAGTTGGTCCAGGCAGGTGTCTGTGGACAGTCTAATTGGACAGTCCAAACTCCCGATTCAAAAAGTGTACACTGACCAGCGATGCAACTGCGATTTGCAAGGTTTCAACAGCGTGCAGTCAGTCACACTGGTGGCAAGTTCACACGCTTGACAAGTTCATGTTGTTGTAGCTCGTACCGTGGTAGCCCCATTAGGTGAAGCTTTGTTGGCCTCGTGAAGTGGCGACATACAAATGCTAAAGTTGAAGTTTACTTGATCGAACATCACGTCACATTTTATGCGAACGTTATGTGGCGTTAGTCGCCATCTGATGTTTACTAAAGACCAAGATTGCCATGCCAATCTAGCGTCGAGCACGAATCGTGGCCCACTAAAGATTGGCGGAATGCTCCATGGCGAGTCGCTGCATTGACTGTGATGCTGTTTTATTAAATGCACCGATGAGAAGAGTCAGCTTGGCGCCACCGACCCTACCGTCTCCTGTCCGATCCTGATATTCGCTTCGATATTTTTTTCGAGTCTACATAGGCAACAATGTATCAGCAATGGCAAAAGTATGCTCACTTGCCTTTCGCCTGGTGTGAAAGCAAGCACCGCACTGCAAATATCAGTGCCCTGAACAACTATTTGCCACTAATAGTCGGCGTTATCTTGGCTTGTGCCATCGCCACTGTAATTTCGTCGTGGTGCAGCTTCTATTTGCCAAAAGCGGTCAGTGTTCCATGGTGAAACCTCGAACGCTCGCGCTTTTTGTCCAATTGCCGAAGAGTGCCTACAGAACGATACCCAACGCAAGATAAACACTTGAGCCAGACGTCCACAGTCTCCACCCATAGCCTCACAGTGAGAGAATCACTCGCGCCCAATCGTAGACTCGCCGTGTAGGCAAGTTCGAGAACTCACGCGACAGTGATGCAGCGACAGACTGACGGCGGGGCCCCCCGACGCTCGTTCCCGAGTCCCTTTGCGACCCAAGTACCACCGCCCTACTCACAGCATCCTCAGACAAGCTTCTTGCAGTATCCAATCCCGCTGGAATCTTCAATTCGCGGCTCTAACCAGCAGACGCAGATGGCTCCGGAGCGCTACTGGCAGACTTCACCTCGAATGGATACTTCGAAGCACAGAGGCAGCTTAGACTTGGGAGAGTTTGGCGGCATCCTCGACACCGACTCCACTGGCAACGAAGGAACAACAACCGGGGTGACACCGTCGGAAGCATCAGAAATGAGCATGACCAGCTTTGACATGACCTCGTTCCATGATACGACAGGTGGGTTCCCAACTGTGGCGGCTCAGATGCACTCGAGATCTCAAGCAACAGCGGAATCGACTCCACCTCACTTTACAATACGTAGTAAATCCACAGGAATCGCCTCAGCTTCGACAGATCCGGCAATAGTTGACGCTGCTTACTCACAATTCAGTGACTCATCTAATGAGCCCGATCTATCGGCGGAAAAACTCACTAAAGACGAAAGCGAAAGATGCCAATACCACGACTGTCCTAACCGGGCACGAGTGTCCCAGTCGTATGGCAAATTCTGCAACCGACATGTGATCGTGGCACCCTGTGGTTTTCCTGGGTGCCGGGACAAAGCTATGGAGCGGTCTGCAATGTGTATAAAGCACATGGAGCAGGGTAAGGAGGCGCTACAAGACATCTTGAAGGCTCGCTCGCCAAATGTGCCGGTGTGTAAAATGTCTGGGTGCTTCAAGAACGACCAAGGCCGAGGGTACTGCCGTGGCCACGAAAAATTGCTAATGGCTACTGGACGCCTACCGCCTCACATCAATAAGCGCCGCCTCAACAGTGCGTACACCATGTGCAGCTATCCCGAGTGTAACAAGCATTCTCAGCGACATCATTTGTGCCGAACCCACGGAAACCTTATTATTAAGCAAGCCCAAGAGCTGGCAGATCGGCCTGGAGTCACGGAAAGCTACGAAGAAATTTTAGACAGGATGCAGAAGGAAATGCGTCGTTGCACGCACGAAAACTGCTCGAAAAACTCGCAGCGAGATCGACTGTGCACGACTCATTATTACGAGAAGCACCACTCGCAACAGGATAACTTCGCTCTGGTCAAATCGACTTCGGATGTTATGGGATCTCAAGAAAAAGTCACTTCGTTAGTGAAGCCCAGGGGTAGTAGCGATGTTCGGGCTGTTGAACGGACTCGCTGTGGGAAAACAGGTTGTGGAAATTTGTCGTACTCGGCTGGGTTATGTGTGGAGCATACGAAAGAAAACCAGAATATGGTCCAGAGTCAGAAACATTATGGAAATCCATTCTCTACTGGAGAAAGTGGTCTGTTCTCGGGTGATGTTGACAATGAAGCAAAACCGGGGTTGTTGGAACGGTCTCAAGCCAGGGGTCTCACGCTTTCATCTAACGTGACCACGGTGGCGAATACTACGTACACGAAGTGCACGAACCCTATGTGCGATCGGAATAGCTTCGGTCGTGATTATTGTGAGGCATGTCAAAGACTCTTTTCTCCTCTTGTGGTATCGATTAATGCGAGTTCATCTGCACATTCGCCAAATGGCCCTGGTGTTATTCGATCTGAGGAAAAGGCTTTCTTGTGCCGTGTGAGCAATTGCGGGCAAGGTTGTGTCCGTGGAGGACTATGCGAAACCCATCTCCGAGCTTTTAAAACAGGATCGTTATCGGTGGATAACTTGAAGCTAGACTCTCAGGCACAACAGCAACAGCGTGAGCAGGAGCTGGCTGAAGTGTCAGCAGTCGCTGCTGCAGCAGCTGAAGCAAAACAAGCAAGTCTTTCAGCGTCAGGTAAAGCCCGGAAGTATTACTGCAAAATTGAGGGATGCGACAAGCAGGCTCAGAAACAAAATTTGTGCAAACGTCACTATCGTCTGCAAGGTGTTCCTGCAGGAAAGTTACAGCCAGAGACTTTAGCGAGCATCTTCGTTCCTGGGGTACCGCAAACTGGATTCTCTAACTCAACAACCGGGTGTCAATTTCCAAGTTGCTCACTGTCTGCTTGCAACGGTTCTCTCTTGTGCTTGGCACACTCCAAAGCGACATTTTGTTGGCAACCGGGATGCGAAAACCTCGTGGATTATCAGCAATTCTGCGAGTTTCACGCTTTTCGACAGCAATGCGCCTACGAAGGTTGTATGTATAGCGCCGGTCGCAATAGTAGCGGCTGCATGAACCACGCGATGGCGCGGAGATGCCGCCACGAGTTTTGCGATAAATTTGCTGTGGGTCGGGACAACGAGTGGTGTCGATTGCATCAGATCAGTTGTCAAGACGCTCCGTGTGCATTGTGCAGGCTGCACGCTCTGACTCCAGTTGGCTGTGCGCCAAGTGAGAACGAAAATATCAATCACAGTCGGTACAACGATCACTCGACCTCGAAGGGCCTGCATGGTAGCAACCAGTTCGGAAGGAATCCGCGGTTGATGTAAGACATCAAAGGACAGTGTCGTACGTTTTCATGTAAATCTCAATACGAATTTATGTCGATTTGCTATTATTACTACGTTTACCGGTTTCGCTCAGTAAACACCAGTATCATCCTTTTCACGTCGGTTCTAACGAGCATTCCAAGCTTCAACTCGTCACCAGTCGACGTCAATGGAGCGCATTTACTCCGCCTTCTTCACGACGGAGCGGCGTCGCGAGCCGCCGGAGCTCACAGCAGCAGCGTTGGAACTGCACAATGAGACGCAGAAGACGCGCCGACCGCCGCCGCTCTTGCCTCCAAGTGACAGTCGACACAATAACGAAGAGGAATCCAATCAAGAAGCTAAGCGACACGCAACCGCCAGACGCCAGGATCTCCGCAAGATGACGATGGACTGGACGAGCGTCAAGAAAGATCTGGAGGCGGCGTGTCAAGCAGCAACTAGGGCGTTTCTCTTGGCGTACGGAGCCAAAGCTTTCACTGCGGTACTGCTGGCATCGAGGAAATGGAGCAGTCTCGAGTACGGCTATGCAGATGCTGCCAGGTTACTGCTGAAGGGAGATACGCTCCGCTTTGGAGCGTTTTTCGGGAGTTTAGTCGGCATGTTCCGAGTCACAGAACTTGCAACTCGAGCGGCACGAGGCGGACAAAGGGATGCTGTCAATTTGGCTATTGCTGGAGCTATCTCAGGCTCTGCTTTATTGCTAGACTCGCCATCGAGACGCAGCACTATTTCATTGTACATTTTTGTGCGTATGCTGGACGTGGTCTGTCGTCATCTCATGTCGATTGGCGTCTTGCCGACGTGGCGATACTCGTCCGAGATGCTATTTGCTATGAGCAATGCTGCTATTATGTATGCATTCGTTGTGGATCCGAGTTTGTTACCGAAGGTACTTAACATCCGATGGATGTGGATATTGTAGGTCTTTACTGACTGCTGTGTTCCATTAATTGTTTCGTCCAGGGGTATTATCAGTGGATTTGTCGGATTGGTGCTGTTAACCACCACGGCTTGGAATATACCGTGCGTCAGCGCATGCGAGGTCAGCTTGACGCTCATGGAAATCCGTTGCCATTTCGCTTGTGCCAACCACACTACCATATGTACGTCTACAGATCTTTTGCAGTAAAGTGATTGTATAATAATGGTCTGCTTGATCAATTCTTTGACTAGGGAATCGTGTGTGACGCATGCCATCAAGGAATGGATCAACGGCTTGGGGAGGTCCATGCAAATCTACTTGCCTGTTCATTTCCTCCCCGCCATGTTCTTTCGCTTCCAGCAGCTCCAGGGAGCACCAGTGTCCACGACTGCGCGGATCTCTTACGCAGCCCTTTGTTCCTCTGCGTTCCTCACGTCGTATCAGGTTCGTCGTTTGGGAATCAGTTGGTTAAATTACTCTAGCGTATGCTAACGATTTTGTACTTCTTGCTCAGACGGTGGTAAAATTGGTCATTTGCACGGCACGCAATGCTTTCCACCGAGACTTTGCCGCGTCATCGCTGGTTGCAGGAGTAAGTCGAAAATATCGTTTGTGCATCAATCCTGTCCTGTTTTGCTAACAGCAATAACAACTACTGTTACTACCTAGATTGCAACGGGTGGCGCTCTATTCTTCGAGCATACCAAGCGCCGCTTTGAACTCATGTTGTACTGCTTCCCACGCGCGCTTGACATCGTATGGCAACTTTTGAAACGGCGTGGTCTTGTGCGCTACGTGAAGCATAGTGAGGTTGTGCTCTTCTGTCTCTCCATGTCTCTCATCATGTCAAGTCCAGCACGTTATTTCAAGCCGACGTACCTCCGAATCCTGCGGTTCATTTTTGGCGGCGACATTATTTGAGGCTTCCGTTTACGAGCAAATAGGATCAGCAAATATCTATCCAAACGCCATCTCAACACCAAGTTGTATGGTTTTTAATTCACTCATTGTTTCTTATGAACATGACTTCAGTACTCCAAGTCGTTGAGCACAAACAAATCAAGCATTTGCTTGGCTTCTTCGGGCTCATCCATAGGCACGAGGTGACCTGCACCCTTTACGGTCACGTATGTGATCCCCTTGAACGTCTCCACAAAACCGCCCGTTTGCTTCGAGTCTCCTTCCCCGTAAGTCCATGCCGACCGTGCTATCAAGCGGGGTAGACGTAGCGACTCAACCGCCCATAGTCCACCCAAAGCATTACAGACCAAGTCAGCATCGCCGTGGTAGATAACACCCTTCACCCCACTCTCAAGTAGTTTGCGCCACAAGGGCGTCACTTCACCATTCAATGTAGAAGTGTACTTCAACATCTGGGGGTGCTGCAGCATCGGGTGATCGACACCTAGAATCGCGCTAAGCGCATCCACGGTCGCCGTTGTGAGTGTGTCAGCATTCCAACGAGATAGTGTCGGGTTTGCATGCATCGAGTCGCGAACCTCGGCTAGATTAAAGTACGATTCGAGGTGTTTGTTGTCCAGACACAAGTCCATCGTGTTGCTAATGGGGTGAGGCATCTTTCCGGGCGTCGATGGAGTCAAGACTTCCTTCACAAGGCGTTGAATGTCCTCCTTGGGTGAGCCAGCACACGAGGCATAGACGTCGTACATATTGATGCGGTCATATACCAACGTCGAGAATAAATCCATCGTAGCTGAGGTGCACTCCGGGCTAGCGTCGCTGATACCGGGAGCGGCGAGAGGGCTCTTTTCGAACTCGCGATACTCGGGACAGCTAGCTCGGTATTTCTGGTATGTCTCCGTGCTCAAAAGCCCATGGTAGTACGCGAACATGGCAGTCGAAAGTCCCATGTACTCGTTGACGCCATTACCGACCACAAATTTCTTCAAGTTAATGTGTTGCGACTGATCTGTAGTCGCCGCGTTCCCTTCGAGAATAGCAAGAGCCGTCGTCGGTACATAAATTCCTCCATAGCTTTCTCCAGCGACGACAAAGTCGTTCTCTCTCAGCCACGGGAACTTCCCAAAGAACTTCTGCAGTGCGTCATACAGATCTTGAGCCTGAGAGAGATCGTCCGCTTCGTATACTCCACTAGAGTTGTAGCTGAAACCGACACCCACGGGCGATTCAATGCACAGTAGATTGGTCTTCTGGTTCCAAGCAAATGTGTTCACCCTCAGCGTTTTCCCGTCCCTGTTCACTAGCAGAGGTCCATTCTCTGAGAAGCAGCCCGATAAAGAGCTCGCCCCCGGTCCTCCATTGAGCCAGAGGAGCACAGGGTCTGTTTGAGGTGTGGGGCTCTGTGACTCCGCCAGGAAGTAAAAGGCGTGACCTCCATTATTCAATGGCAAATAGCCCGAAAAGAGTCGGGAAGTATACTCACTAGGTTTCCCTGTGAGCGTCAGAATCTCGTCTGTGGAGCCGGGAAAAGGCTCACCGAGCAGTCCCGGAGACGCCGCATCGGCTGAGTCCTCCATGACCGTAGGCTGAGCTCTGTGTTCGCCTGTGCGGATGAGGTTCTCTGTCTGTAGCGAGCGCTGCAGCGTCACCATGAGGTCCCCCACGCCCAGAAACAAGAGGCAAGCGACGCCGTAGCGGATGAAGCGCCGCGCTGTAGCAGAGAGCAGTCGGCGCGAGCGTCCTGCAGCCGGCAGCGTCTGGCGGGAGCGCAGTCCGCGCGTGAGTGGCAGCGTCTCGTTTAACGGGTCTGAGCGCTGGTACATGGCACAAATCAGGAATAAGCTCGAATGACGTCTAAGGCCAGGATGCAAGTGATGCCAATTCGGTCGAAGCCAGCTGATACACTTATGATCGGACGAGCTGATTACGTCGAAGGTACATGAAACGTTTGCCATTTTTCTGCATGGTTTTTAGGTTATGATCACTGGTAAGTCAGAAACTTGAGACCGTTTTCGGCTTTCGACGCACAGAGCAACGTATGACTACGACATGAACGTTAATCAGGTTGCAACGCTCGTTTCAACGTTTTCCCCAACTCGATGATCATGACTGTCACGGCCATTGCGTCAATGGTGTTTTGCAGATCTTTGCAGATCGTGACATACATTCCGCCGCTGTGATCGCAAACTCAGCATTGAGAATCCTTTACGGAAATCAAGGCTCGGGCATGTATGCGTAATAAACAACTTCACGTATCGTAAGAAGGGAATACCATATATGGTACAGTATGCAATACAGTTCTGTGTACTTCGAAGTATATGTTACATACTGGCTTTGATCCATTAATGAAACTTCATGAAGTTCTATTTCAAAAACCGACGAGATATCAACACTACATGGTGCCCAACTTCAGATCCCGAACTAAATAGCACACCTTCACCCGCAATTCACGTACACCTCTACTTCACTAGCATCTACATGTATGTTGGTCACTCGAGCACTACAAGAAATTGCCACAAAACGGCTGTACAATTCTGTACTGTACTACCGACTATACTACCGGCTGTACTACCGGTAGTACTGTACTAAAAAAGTGTGTTACGTTTTACTACTGTAGTACTGTAGAGTAGCAGTACAAAATAATTGTAGTTATAAAATTATGCAAGCTATGAAGATTTCGTATCACTTTCAGTTTGCATCGGATGTTTATCATACGTTGGCCACCACCGGAACAAGGACTTCATTGACAACACGCAATGACATGACCAACACTAGCAATTTGGTTTGATTACGAGTAGTTTACTAGGCAGACTTCTCCCAGGCCTGCCTCCTCACGTTGGCATAATGCACCAACTCCAGGAACCAACCTACAAAGCAGATTGCAGTATCTAGTCGACTGTTTATCCAGGCGGGAGGCGGGAGACATCAACCTCTACGTCGTCAGCCTCGTCCAGAAGCGTGCGGGTGGCACCCTCGAACGTCGACAGGTCACCCAGGTTGTCAGTCACGCTGGTGCTGCGAGCCATGGCGATGACACCACTACGGTGGATCTCCGTGATTCCTAGCGGCTTCAGCAGATCCAAGAAGGCCTCAATGCGACCAGGAGTACCAGCCAGCTGCACCATGACCTGGTGCGGTCGCACATCGATAACCTTAGCATCAAAGAGGTTGGCCAGTTCCACCACCTCAGCACGAGATCCAGCCTCTATTACCATCCACAAATGTCAGTGTTATGTCCAACTTTCTGCTGATGTTTTTGCACGTACCGGCCGTGGACACCTTTGCTAGCATCAGATCTCGCTCGACGTAGTTTTTCTGGGCGTTCTTGCCACTGCTGAGGATGTTGACCACAGCCACGTACACGACATCCTCCAATTGTTTCTTCATCTGTAACGACACATCACCAATGGTCAATTGTCTCTAAATTCTCCATCTCCTCAACAGTCCGTACATTGACAACACTCTGCGCAGTGCCATTGACGACCACCGTCATGCGGGAGAGTTCTTCCACCTCCGTACGTCCCACCACGAGACTGTCAATATTGTAGCCTACAAGCCACAAGTCATCAGCATCTTTACATTGTCATTTATTATTGCAGAAGCTTCTACCTCGAGCAGCAAAGAGGTTGGCGATCTCAGCCAAACAACCAGGTTGATTCACGACCAACGCAGCTATCACATGGCGTTGGCTCTGTTCCGCCACACTAAAAGCACGGGAAAAGTGCTTGGGGGCAGCACAAGACGGTGCAAGAGCTGCAGACCGAGGGAAGGCACGACGTGCCAATGGCAACACAGACCTCCGCAGCATCGCGTCAAATGTCGAATGTGGCGTCTGTGGTCGCAGGTTCGACGTCGGCTTTTGGAATCTGACATGGCTGCGCAAACACCTCAACCTTCGATTAAGTACGAACACGCCAAGTGACAGGCGCTAGAAAATGAACGTGGATCTGTGCGCTTGGATGGTGCTCTACTGGGTCTGTAGCATTGTAACGGGGCTCGTTCTCGCTGCTGGTGCATCCCCCACTGGTCATGAGCTCGTGTATGATGCGAATACTGCTGTTTTCGCTGATCTCCGGGACTCTATAGAGCCCTCAGTCGATAGAAATGAAGTTGATATTGATGCTCTTTTGGCTAATATGACGATCCGTCAGAAAGCAGCGCAAATGACGCAGATGGACATTTATTCCATGATGAATGGGGACGAGAGGGACCCGAAGAAGGCTCTGAAGCGGGATGTCGTGGCTCGATACGCTCGTGAGGGTGTGGGCTCTATCCTTAATAGTCCCTTTGCGGGTGGTCCAGTCGGCGGACGCACAGGCTGGAATGCCAATGAATGGCGAGAGGTAATAAGCCAGATCCATCAGATCTATAAAGAGGAGGGGGCTGCAGTACCCATGCTCTATGGGGTGGACACCATCCATGGCGCCACCTACGTGCAGGGTGCTACGTTGTTTGGTCAGCCCATCAGTGCTGCGGCCTCATTCAATAATGAGTTGGTGTACCGCATGGGTGTTGTTGCTGCAAAAGATACATTAAATGCCGGTATCCCGTGGATCTTTAGTCCTGTGCTAGGTATTGCTGTTCAGCCGAAGTGGTCAAGGGTCTATGAAACGTTTGGAGAAGATCCTTTGGTGTCGTCTGTCATGGGATCAGCACTGATTAAAGGACTGCAGAGTTCGGGTAAAGTGGCGGCGTGTATGAACACTTTATAGGATACTCGAACGTACGTGAAGGCCTTGACCGTGCTGATAATGTCATTACGGACTGGGAACTTGTCAATTACTATGCTCCTTCGTTCCTCGCTGCCGTTCGTGCAGGTGTACGTACGGCGATGGAAAGCTACGTATCGGTGAACGGTGTCCCTGTGATTGCAAGTAAAAAATTGCTCGTTGATCTGTTGCGGAATGATATGAATTTCACGGGTCTACTGGTTTCCGACTATAGTGAGGTTGATCGGATGTTTTACGAGCACCATCTCGTGCCCAGTGTAGCTGATGCTGTTCGAGTTACCTTGCAGGAGACATCTCTCGATATGAATATGTCACCAGACTTGCAAGCATTTGGTAATACGATTGAGTCATTGGTCGCAGACGGTCTCATTTCAAAAAGCCGGCTTGATGAATCTGTGCGACGCATATTGGAGGCCAAAAGGGACCTTGGGCTCCTTGACGCAAACTATTACGATAAATTCACTCAGAATGAGAGATTCAATGATGACGAAGTCGGCAGTGCTGCTGACCAGGAGGACGCTTTGAAACTAGCCCAAGAGTCTGTTATTTTGCTCGAGAACCACAACAGTGCTCTCCCCATCGACCTGACGAAGACGACAAACGTGTTTGTGACCGGTCCTATTTCAGACAACAAGGGTTTCCAATGCGGAGGTTGGTCTGTGTTCTGGCAAGGTTCCAGCGACTCAACGCTCTTCCCAAATGGCGTCACATTCAAGGAGGCCGTACAGGCGAAGGCGACTTCTTCGGGTGGACGAATGAGCGTGGAACATCTCGAGGTGGTTGACATTGATGGCAACATCAAACCCCAGGATTTTCAGCGTGGGCTACAACTGGCTGCCAAGAGTGAGTACACTTTGGTTGTGTTGGGCGAGCCAAATTATGCGGAGAAGACAGGGGACTTACTTGGTAGTATGGCTTTGCCTGCTGGACAGTTGTGGTACCTTGAAGAGCTCACAAAGCTCAACTCAACCAAGGTGGTTGTCGTATTGGTCTCTGGTCGCCCACGGTTGCTTGAGGGGGCCCATAACCATGCTGATGCTGTCATTTTGAGCATGTTGCCTTGCGAGCAGGGTGGTAAAGCTCTGGCAGACGTGATTTTTGGCGACGTTAACCCGTCAGCTCGGCTGCCAATTACCTATCCAGCTCGTGGCACGCAGCTCTTGCCGTATTTCCATCGCGTCAACACGCGATGTCAGCCATACGACGAGTGTCCAGTGCAGTGGCAATTTGGTCACGGGCTCAGCTACACAAAATTTGAATATTCAGCACTACGACTCAACGCTACTCAAGTGCACGCTACAACTGGAGCATTAGAGGTCGTCGTCACCGTGAAGAACAGCGGCACTCGCTCAGGTAAAGAAGCCGTACTTCTGTTTGTATCTCAGAAATTCCGACGAGTCTCGGTCCCTGAAACCAAGCTTCTCAAGGCGTTCAAGAAGCTGAACGAGCTGGCACCGGGAGCCAGCCAGCAAGTCAAATTCGTGCTCACACCCGAGCATTGGAGCTACTACAAGCCTCATGTCGTGGGCCGCGGTTTCCAGCGGGAGGCTGAGCCTGGTGAGTTTCTAGTCTCTCTGCTGCCATCGTCAACGGACAGTTCGACAATGGTGCCACAATTACGGGAAAACAGCGCTGCAGTGTACAGGCAAACTACGAACCGTGGGGGCCCTGGTGCCACGTCGAACAGTTCCGAGCAACCGTCCACCGCAGAGTCTGCTCCTCAGTTGAGCGTTTCATTCCTGGTCGTGCCGTAGTGCGTCAAGTGAAGCGATTAGTTATGTCGCAGCGTCGCCGCATTGTGTGAGACGTGGACTACAGCATGGACTACATGATGGCTACCATCGCTTGCCGTTAATAGTTCCCACCATGACGACTTCCTATCTCTGTCCATGCGATCGAGGCGAGATAAGAACGCAGAAGGTAGATCCATCAATAGCCAATCTGATGCATTGAGCAACTGATCTCCTAGCGCTCAACGTAGCGTCTCCGCATAGAATGAGCTTCCATTTTCTAGTTTGCCTATAATAACCAGGAACGTCATCCACATCTGCTTCCAAGCGGCCTACTGACCAGCGCACTAAGCGGCTCCGTTCAGCTCCGTTCACGCTCTCTTGACTCGTCCTCCAGCAGCTACCGACGTCAACTAGTGGAGCTACTACCTTCAGTAGTACTAAGGACAGCAAAAAACAGAAAGAAACGCCAAGCAACGGGTGAGGAAAGGCGCTGAAATCCCGCTGGAAGCTCAGAGGAAGGCACGCACATATTAGAGCTCCACGTTGAGTCGACCAACCTTGGCGAATAAGACGCTCACTTGTCAATTAACCAGGAAGAGCACAGGATGACACAACGGGAGTTGTCTTCCATCATGGAGGAAGCCACTGGGTACTCGGAGACTCAGCTCATTGTGCTCGTACTGAGCGGTGTGGTGCTGGCTGTGGCTCTACTATCGTACTTCGTGGTGGCACCTGAGTATGAAAAGCACCTGGACAAGCAGTATGCGGCAATGGTGCACGTCTCCCCAGAGCGTCAGCTCCATAATCAACAGGCACATGACCTGCTGCTCGCACGGATGAAGCTACGTAAGCACAAGTCGCTTGGCACCTGGGACATTGAATCGGGCTCCAGTGACGACGACGGACTGAGTCACAACACGCTATTGCGACGACACTCGCACCTGCGAGCACCGGCGAGCGTCTCTTCACCTTGGGATATGGCCACAAGGGCGGCACTGATCGCCCGTCGAGAACGCAACGTTCGTCGACGCAAGAGCGAGGGTGACGCACACAAACAAGCTAATATCCAGCGAGCAGAAGTGCTCCGTCGTCGAGTGCAGCTACGAAAGTTGGAAGAGGAGATTGCTGGTACGGTGAAGGCGAATGAGGAAGCACAAGCGGCTGCGACTGGCAATACCAGCTCAACTTCAAACGTGCGACGGCTCTCGGGTAATACGTTGGATTTGAGTGATGACCGACTCAAGATGTTGAAGGAGCACCCGGCCGATTGTGTCGAGGAACTCACGGTACTTGCTCGAGCACAGTCGCCGATGGCTGCGTCACCAATGGTGAATAATGCAGTCGTGACGAAAGACAAAGTGGATGCTGTGCCGGATCTACACGAAGTCAAGCAAGCGTTGAACGTGCTCCATGACATACTGAGCTTCTATCTGTCAGTGGATCACCGCGACATGAATAAACTCACGGTGTTTTGCAACTCGCTGCTGCAGCACGACGGTCTCAATCGACTACGTGCGTTCGAGGCGTCTCGCGACCAGGACGTGCGAGCACTGTCTAACTCCATTATCGAGAAGGCTGTGCCTGCCATTTGGCACTAAGAGCGCGTCTCATCTCAATTATCTATCAACTAACTAGCTGCGAAATCTCGCTCGCTAAAATGAATTACTACCGTCTTGTAACCATCGTTTCAAGCTCAAAGCACGTTTATAAGCTATTTCTTCTGGAATGAAGCTGCGATTTCTTGTAGAGAGCTCGAGAGCACGGTCCGGAGCACAAGTCTTGAAATGGAACCTCCACAGAGCAGCACGCTGCCTATAGTGGACGGTGTGAGCTTGGAATTCCACACAATGAGCGTCTTGGGCTGTGAAGGAGGTGCCGTCTTGTCAGCCACGAACTGCACGAGCGCCACGTGGTCGCTCAGCAGCAGCGGTCCACTCTTCTCAATGCTGTAGCGCACAGTGGGGATCCGGTCGGAGCTGTCGGGCGCTCCAGCCGAAAGAATCTGCTCCTCGACGCCAAGCGAGACGAGACGGCGATGCCCCACGAGTCCGCGACCTTTGCCATCCTTGAGCGTCGTACCACGCCCGACCCATTCCATGCGAAGCCACGCGTCGTACGTGTCGTCCACTGAAGCATTTACCAGTTGATTCAGCGCCAGCTCCTGGCCGTCGTTCTCTGCGTACGCCTCGAATCCGGCGGCATCGACGTAGCGGTCCATGATGATGATTGAGAATGAAGGATTGGTTGAAAAGGAGTGTTGTTGAAGATGGATTATTGACGAATGAAATGACAACATGAAAGTATCTTTCCGTTACTATGTACATGTGTCTCTAGTGGCGACAGGTTCGTCATGATCACCATGTTGCCATGACCTCTATTCCAGGTGTTGGTTTGCTCTGGCAGCAGTGCTTGCTGCTAGTGTGCTGAGAAAACCCTGCAGCGCTGAACGAAGGACGAATTTGGCGAATCCACCGCAGCACAACAGATAGCCCAACATCGACGGCTCCATCTTGAGCGACCAGATGACGAGCGTCGCTGGGGTGCTGTCTGGAGAGGCTGCGACGTCAACGAATTGCACGAACGCGAGGTGATTCTGGATCGGGAATAGTCCGAACTTGTTGACCTTGTAGCATATCGAGGGGATCTTGGAACGATCGCGTCGGGCTGCAGTGAGACTCGGTCGTCCTCCATCGCTGTCCACAGGGTCGTCAATAGGCAATCCAGCTGATAGAATTTCCTCTTCAATGCCTAATGGAGCGCCTCGTACGTGACCTACGTAGCCTCGACCTACACCTTCGTGCAGTTCCGAGCCCCCAGCGACCCAAACTTGCTCCAGCCACGCATCGAACACCTCAGATGGAGAACCAACGACGCACTCGGATACCACCAGCTCCTGGCCCTTGTGATGCTGGTATTTCTCGAAAGCCTGCGCGTCCACGTATCGCGTCGGGTCCAAGTGATTCTGCTGCATTCTCCCCCTATTGTACTGTTAGAAACGGATATTTGGCCAATAAAATGGAGTTAAATCAGTCTTATTTGGCTGCACTCTTGGCTAATGAGCGTAGGAATGTCTTCAATGCTGTGCGGAATATCAAGCGGACGAATCCACCGCAATGCAGCCGATTGCATAGAGCTAGCATCTCTGTCTTTACCGTCCACACTACTAGCGTCGTAGCAGTCGTCGATGTTACGTGGACAAAACGCACCATGGCGAGGTGGCTTTGTAGAGGGAACGGACCGGGTTTGCGCACTCGATAGCATATTGAAGGGATCTTGGTACTACCGTCTTGATCTTCTGGTTCTTGAGGTAGACCTGCTGATAGGATCTCCTCCTCCACACCAAGAGGTACACGGCGTATGCTACCGATGTAGCCCCGGCCGACGCCTTCTTGTACTTGGTCTCCACCAGCCAACCAGACGTGGCGAATCCAAGCGTCAAAAACATTGGAAGGTGTTCCTTGTACTAGCCTTGACACTTGGAATTCCTGACCTGTGTGATGGTTGTAGGTCTCCAGTCCAAGGGCGTCGATGATCTCCATGTCTTCCATGCCGATTGTGATACCTGTAGAAATTCGGATGATTGAAATATGACAGGATTGATGAAATTGTTATTAGGACTTACATATTCATGATCAACGGAGCTGATGCCCGGGATGATAATTTGTAGTAATTTACAGCGTTTCCTTGAAGGCGTTGCGCTGACGGCTGGCGTAGATGACGCCGATGACAGTGAGGAAAACGGTGACGACAGCTACTGCAATACCAAGGATAACCCAGCTATCTGGAGACATTCCGACGAACTCGACTTCGCCTCCACCATCTACCACCGTGTGTACAGCACCTGCTAATGCTCCAGTAGGAATGACGGGAAAAACACTGAGCCCGCAATTAATCTTCGAGTCAATGGCAAGCCGGATAAAACCCTTTTCCCCCATGATGCACCGTACGAGTTCTTGATAATCCAGTAATCTGTAGTGCCGTCTGAGCCGTAGCCGACGAGCACGACTGCATGGTTAATGTCTCCACTGGTAGCGAAGTCTCCATCGTTCGGACACGTGTAAATTCCACCCTTGTACGTATCAAAAGAGCCACCAGAGTTGATGGCCACTGAAACAGGCTGTTGCTGTAATGCCAACTTGAGTAGTTCGGTGGGATCGCTGCTATTTTCACACGACGGTCCAACAGCTTGTTCCCACCCAGAGATGCTTGCAGCGGCAGTGTCCGTTGTCGTGTTATCACACGCGTTCGCAAGAGTTGCGGCGGAAGCTTGTGATGTATCCTCCTCGTTGTAGGGCAAGTCAAGTTGGCTCAGCAGTGACCAGTGCAATTGCGCCGCATCAGCAAATGCAGCATGAGTCATGCCTCCATTGCAAGCATTGTTCCTCGAGCCCCATATCATCTTGGGTAAAAGCCACGTCGATCCATCCACACCGCTTTCTGCCCAGCAGTAGTCAAAAGTAGCTGTCATCTCTCTCGAACTACATTCCAAAAATTGCTGTGGAGACAGCGACTGCGGTGCAGTTCCAGAATTCACCACCACTGCCGTCTCAATCACGTCCGCAGCCGCAAAGGCCCAGCAACTGCCACATTGATTCTGACTCTTGACATCAGTGCAAATGCTATGATTGTGCGTATTGTCTGTTGAGCACCAATCCAACGTTTCACGGTATCCGAGACTCGAGTTGGCGAGTCTACGTGGTTCTGTGAGTCTGCGTTGTTGTTGCCGCTGTGCCGCCTCATGCTCCTGCTGCACGAACTCCAAAGGCGACAATCTCCGGTCGCCATCATGGTACAAATGTCGAGCGTTGACGCCCATTGCATACGAAAACGCCCAGTCTCGATCTGCTGCGTGCTTGTGCACTTGCTCCAAGTAATCAACGCGATCTTCCATGCGGCGTCGAAACTCACTCGAGACTGTGTCCATTCCTTCATCCTGTAAAAACTGAGTCACCATTGCGTCTGAAGGCACTGCGACGCCGTCTCGGTCCGCCCATAAACAGCGTGCGGCATCGCAGCTCAACAATGTGCCGAAGGTGGCAGGATCTTGCGCCAGAGTCATCGGAACGGCCACCACCACAAACACTTTGGTCCATACCGACGACCATATTCCACGATTCACTTGCGAATGGCAATTGACAGGTGGAACTGCTGCAGTTGGGGCCGGAAATGACCACTGCGCTGCAAGTGGCAGATGCGATTGTTGTTCATCCGAATCGTTTGATTGAGGCGCGACGATACAAAGTTCAAGATGTCGACTGGTTAGGCCATTTAGTGAAGCAAACATGATGGACTTTCGGGCGGTTGCTCAACGCCACCATTCGCCTGGTTCATTGCCGTCGACCAGGAATAGGAAGGTTGGGACGTGGTGGTCACCAGAATCATCGCATGCATGGGATGATCCCAAGTTTCAAGACATCATGGTTGTCTACAGTGTTGCATCCGATATCTGGATTCTCGCGAACCATGATGGACTGATAAACAGGCCTGGTTATGACTGGAATAGGGTATCAGTGCTGTCAGCACTTGGTATTTCACATCTTTTACTGTTCGAGAGTTTGCTGTTAGTCGGAAACGTTTTACTGTTCAAACATCATATTCGCAACTTTTACCAAACATCGTCCTAGTTCCCATACTGAGGTTGCGCAGCGTACATGGCCGAATTCTGCTTCCGAAGGACCTTGAGTTTTCGCTGGGAAACCCCAACGCCAATTGCCGTCGTCACCAGAGTAAAGATGGTGGTGGCAGCAGCAACAGCGATCCATGCTGAAGGGCTCAGT